>CAAKHD010010874.1:0-36470 GCA_901007705.1 Fistularia tabacaria | reverse complement strand
CTTTCCCCGTTAGGAGATCGTGGAGCCCCAAGTTCCCCCCCCCCCCCCCCCACGGCATGCTGCGGCTATGTGGCACCCAGCATGTACTTTCCTTTCATTTCAGAAAAATCATATAAGAGGACATAAGAGTAAAGATTAAGGGAGTAGATCTGTAAGATGGAATCTTAAAGATGACAGAAATTGAGATGAAGGGAAAATAAGCAATACAAGTTTAGATAAAATGTATATCCATTGAGTTAAGTTATTAAAAATGCCAAAGCATGGAGGTATTGCTCAGATGAGAATAAACACAAAGGTTCAGACAGCACTTTACCATGATGGAGGTAGGATGGTGGCACAGGGATTTGATGTATGAATGCTCTGACAGACTGGGTAGACACAGTGTGCTCCTCAATCTTCCTATTCTAAGCCCTGGACTGAGCCAAGCCTTTTGGGAGTGGCAAGCATTGAGGCCAGCTGGTCAGCAGATGTAGTGGCTCTGTCCCGATGAGGATATGACTGCCATTTCCCTTAGTCTTTCATCTGAAGCTCAAGGGACTGAACTCTGCATGGCAGAGTAGCATTGAATAAAAAACATGAGGAAAGAGGAAAGCTTTGTCTGGGCAAGGAGGGTTATGGTTGAAATGAATTTGAGAAGAGTGATCGCAATATTTAGTTGGCACTCGTGACAAAATGTATGATTGCTTGAGAGTACTGTTGTCACTGCCTGTTACCCATTAAATTATGAAGATGATGTAATATAATTTTCCTGACAAACAGGATCAGCAAATAAGATAGATCATCAATTAGATGATTAATTAGATGAATATGTGCTCATATTAGCTATTGTTTTACTTTAATCACAAGTTTGTTTATTTGTTTGTTTCCTCATCAGTATTTGTTGTCAACTGTAACATGACTCCTTTCTGTCTTCTTCTTTGCCTTTGAGAGATATCTGTTTTAGTCATAGCTTGGCATAATCTGAGCTGTGGTTATATGGTTGGTTACAGAAGATTTTTACTAAAACAGCTCCCATGGCACAAAGGCATTAAAGGATATCGGTTCTTATTAGCTAACATCATTATTTCCTTTCTAAAGAGTATCAATGGAGCTTGTGAGATTGAGGCTCTACTGGACACACGCAGGGCACTGGTTCGGAGACACCAAATATTTCTCTTGTGGCAACAGATTGTAAACCAGTGGAAATCATGTGTAACTTTTTGGAAAGTTGTTGAAAATGAAACATATGATTTAGTATTTTGCATGGTTGCTATTCACTTTATTTGCAGCAAAATGAGGAAGGCTGATGCATTAAATACATTAGTCCCCTAGTAGTCAGTTTAAGAATCACACAACATACTTTTATTAGCATGGAAGATCTTAATGTGCCTGTTTTAAAATAAAAAATTACATCTCAAACATGTCAACAAACAGTCAATGATATTTGTGACATAAATGGTAATGTTCCCCCTTTTACTCTCAGAGTTGTGTTGACCCAATGCTTTTTCATTACTTAATTCATTTGTGCATATATTTTGCAGCTGACTATACACAGTGAATGACAGAGGGTGAGGTTTTTCCTTTGGGCCAAGTTTATTTAATGTACATACCCAGGATTGCCTTCTGGGGCTTGGGATTTGGGGTGCAGCCTGAGCGACCCCCTTGATTTGCCCGCCTTGCCTGGAGCCTGCTGCTAGCTACACAGAAAGCTGCATTCCTGTTGCAACACAGCACTGAACAAATAAAGGCAGGCATTCCAGTGATATTGAAAAATACAGTAGATGGATGATCAAGGGTGAGTTTCTCTCAAGGGTGAGATCCTCTTTGTCTCTGTTCAGCAGGTGGAAATAGAGGGTAGGTGAGGGGCAGAGGGGAAGAGGACATGGCTTGAAGTACAATTTTGCCATACTGGCATGCCTTCAACTCAACAGAATTTAATGATTAAAAAAAACATATTAAGGCAAACACTAATATGTACTTTTGATAGCTGCGCATTGCCATTACATGAATAGTTAAGTATGGAACCAAATAGCAATGACTTTTATATTAACTCACTGCAGTCATGCAACACAGGAACACAAATGCAAGACAATTCATTTCATTAAATGCCTATATTATTGAGCAGTGGTGAAAGCGGCAAAGCCTTTCTCTCTATCCATTATTGATGTGGCAATTAGAACTAGTAGACTCTCAGGCCATTAGGTTGGTAGCAGGTTGACCTCTTACTGCCTTAACCGATTGCATATTATACAGGAAGGACCACCAACAGCATATTTTTAAGTAATTTCAGTTTAAAACTGCAGTAAGTTATGCAACTGCAGATTTGGCATCAAAGTATCTGACTCACCCCCTACAAAATTAAACATTTATAACATTCCAGCATCAGTGCTTTTTTTTCCTCAACCCACATGATTTATAGAAACACTTTGAAGATGAAAAGGCAAGTTTCTTAGATCAGTTTTATTCAGAGGAGATTTTTGATTTGGCGAAGAAACAAGGCTGCATCTATTTCTCTTACTTTGGTGTTGGTATTGCTAGTTCTACTATCACAGCAGGCAGCAATCAAGTGACAGTTTACACACATGAAGGTGTGACAGTGAGTTTATCGCTGTACCTTTCATGCTTATCAGTTTACAAGGAGAAGGCACATGCCAAAACAAAATATATGATGTTTAAGTAGTGACTGTTGATGTATAGGGTTCTGTTTATGTGATATAATTCAGAATGGTTGTCTGGAGAAAGAGATATTACCTCCAAAAGGATCTGTTCATGATGACTGGATATTTTATGGCATAATAAATATATACACAAATTGAGAAAGAATGTTTTCTTGCACAATTTCAAACAAAATCAGCATCTTGGTAAATTGTCACATTGACTGGTCGATGACAGTATCCTTCCAGGGTCCCTTTTTGCCCATTTGTTTCTCCATGTTTGTGTGTGTATCGTGAAGTAAATCCTAATCTTGTCAAGGTGTTCAATAGTGTAGTGGAGCCAAGAATTGTACTGAGCAGATTCCATTGCACCGATCCTTGCTCCAGAGTTGCTATGCTTGTTGCTAGGTTTCCTGTCTGCTTGTGAAGCCCTTTGGTTTTTCTACCCCTTTTATTAAGTGGCCCACCATAGCTCCTGTGCCAGTCTTGGATTCCCTTATTATGTTGCCTGTGAACAAATGGGACAGTTCTTAGAGAAATGTGTGTGTGTGTGTCTGTCTGTCTGTTTGTGTGTGATTGTGAGTGTGTTTGTATGTGTGTGTGTGTCAATAATAGAATAGGAAGATTAGGTTGAAGGGACAAGGAGCCCCTGCCGCCCATATAAAAGAGTCATGGAAAAAAAAAATCAGCAGAGATGGATGGCCAGTAATGAACTGTGTGAATTTACCCTACACCATGCTCACACTTCTTTGTCTAGTCTGCATGAAAAGCACTGAAAAAATGTAAGAAGGCCTGGGAATATAAAGAATTCTGTAAGATACAGAGTAAGAAATGCTATAAAATCAAACTGAAAGTTTCAACACTTTCCAAAACCACCACAAATTAGTGTCAGGACACCTGTGATCCAATGCTGCCACGGATTGCATCTGTCGTTCGTTTGTCTCTAAGGATCAGAGTGGTGACAGTCTGACTGAATTGAGCATAGTTGATGCAATTTGAATATTTGGTAGAGAATACTTAAAAAAGTCACTCAACCAAAATGCTACATCATTGTTGACATCAATTCGATTTAGTGAAAAAAGCACAGCTAATATTTTGTTAGCTGAATTTTATATTGAAAAGATACAGTCTGCTCATGTTAAATAAATAAGAACTTTTGCCAAATCCCAGGCAATGATAATACATATTTACTTCAACAAATCTAGCGTTCAGGTCATTGAGAACATGAGCATTGTTGATGGTCAATTACAGCCAAACAATTCAAATTAAAATCAGGATCAAATATATCTGACACTAAATTTAAGGCAGGTGAGAGCTGTTTGATGAGAGCAATTGCAAATTTAAAAATTGACCATCGTTGTGGGAGTTATGAGATAAGCATTACTTTTGGTAGATGTGTTAAAGTTACACTCATTAGTCATACAGTAGTTACTCCACTGCCTGCATCTGCATGGTACTCCTCAGTTTATCTACAAACCTGATGTATTTTGTGGAAACGTCTGGCCTAGAACGTTAAGAAATAAATGAATGAATTTTAAAATAACTAAAAACGATGGAGCCTTTGTAAGCTTCAGATCAGTCAAGTAACTGGCGCATTTGTTTGCTTTTTTAACAGTTTAAAGTAATTCTACTTTAAACAGAGGGTTCTAAGATCTCTTGGCTTTCTCCTTCTTCACTTGAGAAACAGAAAGGCACTTTCTCTCAGAGGAATAGCTGGCTAGCTTGTCTATGGGAAAGGTCACAGCTTGGGTAGGTTAATTGGAAACTGCTTCATTTCTGTTAATAACAGAAACTAACAACAGAAATTTGTGGTTCAAATCATTCTGTTGACCTCAATGCATTTTAAAACAGTAAGCTGGAGCCCAAATTGCCTACAGATCTATTCAATAAAGATCTTATTTTAGAGAAAATATGGATTTATTTTGTAAATAATGTAATGATTCAAGTCAACTTCTTGGCAGTGCTCAAGGTTAAAAAGAAAGAAATGGGTAAGTAAATCATATGACCTGGACATTTTTTAGTTCATGGAACTAAGTAGCATTGTCTTTTAGAATAGTGCGTTGAAATTTAATAACAGAAAAAAGCCAAACACACGTACACACACACACACACACACGCACACACACACACAGACACACAGACACACAGACACACACAACCACACACATACAAACACACACACACAAACCTTTCCCTAAATTCTTGAAAAAAAATTCTAATCGTTGAACTGTATGTCTCAATGTCCAGTGAGTTCCATTCATACGCAATCGTGCAGGATAAGCAGTATAGACAGTAGATGAATGAATGGAATGGACGAATGAATGGATGAGAAATTACTAGGAAGAGGCTTTGCTGTTCGCCATCTTGATTCTGTGTTTTTTTAATGAAGTACCAGTTGAAACTAGATCAATTTCACATGCCACAGCTCTGTAAGTAGTATTTTGCCGATTTTTGCAAAACACATTGTTAAACAAACCCAAAGATATACATGAAAGATTTTTTCACATCTGGTTCTTGACCAATATGTTTTTAAGTCACTTCATTATTACTCTCTATGATGTCGTGTTTCATGTTTATTTTATCGCCTGAATTCATGGCAGTGGGTATTGTGTTTTTTGTAATTCTTATTTGTTTGCTTATCACAGTGCATATGGCATGCTAAATCTTATCATAAAAGACAGTGGAAGAATTGCGCTCTTCTCTCTTCTGCATATGGTTGAGAATATAATCTTTGTGGCAATAGTGGCTATTGGCAAAAAAGACAGAGGAAATGAGAAAGAGAGGAGTGTAGCTGTATAAAATGACATGATTGCCCAAAGAACCATCATGCAAATTTCTGTCCCTCTATTTTCCAAAGAGATGATGGCCAAAGCATTTGTTATTCCTCCCACTCACCTTCCAAGCATTTCCTCCCTTCCAGTTCCTCAATCTCCTCGCATCCATGCTTCCTCTTGGCTTGAGTTTGAGGTCCACCTCTTCTTAAGGCTTGTTCGAAACAGCTGTTGTTTTTTCTTGGCCAGTGGGAAATAAAGGCTCCTTGAAACACAGTCTGCCCATCTGGAGAGGCTTTAGTGGCAAAGCCAACTGGAAACTATTTCTCACACACATAGCCAACACATAGGTCAGTAAAGTGGGAGAAGATAGAGCTAAACATTCAACAAGCTAAAGTTTGGGTTGACCCCATGGATATATAGTTATAGCAGTCACAGTATGACAGCATATAACCATGCGGTTGTGGCAAAAGGAGATTTTTGTGTTAGGCCCCATAAGTGAATGGAGGAGAGCACCCAAGAATTATTGTGACAGTAACTAACATTATTTTGCAGTTATTGTCCTCTTATTCCCAAGACTGAACAGATGCTAATATTTTTCAGATCAATACCACCTTGACTAACTCCAATAGGTCTTGCCTGTCAAAGAATAACTTCTCCATTTATTCACTTTCAAAATAAACATCAAATGAGATTCCAGTGGACTTCCACTCAAGCATTTTATGTTATTTGCGTGTGGGGGAATGTATGGTGACTTATGTGCATATTTGTTTGCATTGATATATATGTGTATATATCTTTCCTGTTTTGTTTTTTCTTGTTGTTTTTTCTCTAATGTTGCTGCTGCAACACCCAAATTTTCCCTATGGGGATCAATAAAGTATCTTATCATATCTTATCTTATCTTATCTTATCTTATTTATTCTATGAAGGGCTGCCCTTTGTCCTTATTCTGTTCATAACTTTTATGGACCAAATTTTTTAGGCACAGGCAGGGTGTCAAGGGGATCTGGTTTGGTGGCCACAGGACCGAGTCTCTACTTTTTACAGATGATGTGGTTCTTTTGGCTTCATCAGGCCATGATCTCCAGCTCTCACTGGAGCGGTTCGCAGGTGAATGTGAAGCGACCGGGATGAGGATCAGCACCTCCAAATCTGACCATGATGCTCAACCGGAAACAGGTGGAGTGCCCACTCTGGGTCAGGGAAGAGGTCCTGCTCCAAGTGGAGGAGTTTTAAGTATCTCGGGGTCTTGTTCACGAGTGAGGGAAGGATGGAGCGGGAGATCGACAGGCGGATTGGTGCAGTGTGCGCAGTGATGTGGACTCTGTACCTGTCTGTCGTGGTGAAGGGGGAGCTGAGGCCGAAGGCGAAGCTCTCAATTTACCAGTCGATCTACGTTCCTCCCCTCACCTATGGTCAGGAGCTGAGGGTAGTGACCGAAAGAACAAGATTGGGGATACAAGTGGCCGAAATGAGGGAGACAACCGGCTGAAATGAGTTTTGTCAGCAGGGTGGCCAGACTCTCCCTTAGAGATATGGTGAGAAGTTCGGCTGCATAGAGAGGAGTCAGATGAGTTGGCTCGGGCATCTGATCAGGATGTCTCCTGGACGCCTCCTGGGGGAGGTATTCCGGGCATGTCCATCTGGGAGGAGGCTACGGAGAAGACCAGGACATGCTGCAGAGACTATGTCTCTAGGCTGGCCTGGGAGCACCTTCGGGTCCCCCCAGAACAGCTGGACCATGTGGCTGGGGAGAGGGAAGTTTGGGCCTCCCTGCTCCGGCTGCTGCCCCAGCAACACAAATTTGGATAAGCGCCAGATGATGGGTGTATATTCTACTAAGAGGAAAAACTAAAATGTTGTTTTAGTTTTTTGGATGTGCAATAATTGTATTGTGTGACTATTTACCATTTGTTCACTTTCTTTCATTTAACACATCCATTAATGCCATACTTGACTAATTGAATAATGTGTGTGTGTGTGTGTGTGTGTGTGTGTGTGTATATAACAAGGGTAAAAACAAAACAAAATTTTCCGAGGAAAGTTATATCTAAAAATGTAAGTGAAACAAAAGCAAACATTTTCAGGAAGAGTTTAATTTAACTGCTTACAATACAATAGAGATGAGCAATACACTTACATTTCTATCCTTTGGGAATTTAGAATGTATATTTTGATTTTTTTTTTCCCTTCAGTCCCTTTTCATACTTTTAGTGTACATTTTAAAATATATGAAAAAATGTGTTTTTAAAATAAAATTAAATTTAATATAGTCCAAAATGTATTCCCAATATTCAACAACAATATTTTAATTGAATGTGCTGTAAGAAAAAAAAGTGCACTCTTATAAAACTGTAATTTAAAGTAAGAGTTTTGCAAAAGTTTTGATGCTTGTACTTTCATACTTACTATACATGTAGGTCATGCATGTACTGGAGAATGTTGTTTAATGTTGTTGTAGAAACTCCACTTGTTAAGTTTCTTAGAGACGTGGTGCCCTTGCTTTCGAGATGGCTTTTTCCTGTCTTTGGAGCTGCCTGACAAGATCATATGAGTACCACCATAACAGAAAACCTTGACTGACATATTTGTATTTATCGAATACTATTGAAAGTATGAATATATTTGTAGCAAAAAATAAAGTTTAGAAACTCCAAAAGACAAATCTAAAATGTGCATTCAGCATAACTTCCATGTTCATCAAAACATTAAACTAGATGTAAGAGTCAGACCCTATGTGATACCTCTTTAATTACAGATGAATATTGACTATGAACTTCTGACGAGTTAACGTGTTTGCCCATTGCCCTCCCTGTCTATGAAGGTCTGAGTGATTCAAAAAAGTATTACATACGATCATACATAAATCCACAGACATACAAACGGGGAAATGGGCAATACAAAGGGTTATCAATAAACACTATATTGTTAACTGATGAATAAAATGTCACAAACAGTAATGTAGGAAGTGTGTTGATGTGTCATTGCATACCACTGAAATCGGACAAGGTGATTGATTAGATTTGTCTTGCGAGGAGTGATATTGAATATTCAACCTCATGTCAAAGAGCCAAGTGCAGGTTCTCTTACCCTCCACCCCCCATCCTTTCGACCCTGGCTTTCCTGTGTTTCTTTTTCTCCCCTCCTTTTCATTCTCATATTTGTGGGATTTACACATGAGCCTGCTTATAAGGAAAGGCTTATCCACTAACATTGTCTCATTATTACAACATATTCTGATCCTTTTGTCCCATTGTTCTCTTTTTTAGCTTTTCTACTTGAGGGTGTAATGTTTGGGACAGAACAATTGCAGCACATCCCTTGCTCTCTAGAATCTGATATTCTATACAGGTGTAATGTTTAACTCCCAGGAAATAATTTTAACTGAAATACAACATGAAAGGATCATGCCAGCCAGTTGCAGTTTACATCTATGTCTGTCCATACGACTTTTACAAAGACAGATGCATTTTAATAAGCTTATCCTTGAGTCTGAGTGGACATTTGTGGCAGATATTTGACCAAGGCTTTCTTTTGATATTAGGGCTATCACAGAAGATGAAAATAATTTGATAGTCATCATAATCTTTGACAACCACTCTGTCTGTGTTTTCCTGATGTGGGTGATGATGACGATGATGGTGATGATGATGATGATGATGATGATGATGATGATGATGATGATGACGATGACGATGACGATGACGATAATAATAATAATAATAATTTCTTTAACTATTCAATATAGATTACACCAAGTATTCAATTATTTTACAAATACCAAACAATAAGTGTTTTATTCTCAGCCAAACAATATTGTTGTTCTTCAATATTTCAGAAATATGCATGTTGATTGCATTTAAGACTAATATAAAACCAACATCAATTTTCCCACTCCACAACTTTTAAAAGACACCTGATTCTTGAAGTTATTACCACAGCCATGACATTCAGGCTCTGGGATGTTGGGCTCTTGGATGTTATATGGGCTCTGAAATAAACCTAAAGACACATAACAAATGCAGCAAAAAGCAAAAACAGCATACCTTACACTGGATTTGTTTTTTCCAAATAAAAAGGTACTCCTCAGCAACAAATAATTCAAGCTGTTTAAACAATGATTTTAGCAGGCCACGAAGGTAGGCAAAAAAGAGTATTTGTGAAGGTATGGATTGGTGTCCTGTTATTTGTTTCAGTTTACCATCTTTCTTCTGAACACGTTTCCTCAAAATATAATTACACCTCTGGTCTGTGATGAACACATCCATACAAAGACAACAGTCCACTAGTGTTACTTACTGTTAAACTTTGCGACAGGTGTTCCGTCTCCTCTTCCTCATTGTTCATTGCTGGTGAATCCGTATGTTTAGCATGTTAGGTCTCTGAAAAAGTCATTGTGATGCATCAGGAGTCTACTTGGTTCAAAATCTTTTAATAGCCACATAATGATCAAACACTCCCTCAAATTTGGGTCTGTAATTGGTTAATGAAACATCTGAGCTTAAATGCTGCTATGTAAATCAGGCTAAATCCAACACTGATGCAATCATCTGGATCACATGTTTGTATTCAAATGAAAAGAGCAGCAACATGTCATGTAGAACAGCCCAGTTCCATTATATCCAAGACCTCTGACTATCGTGATATTATCCCGGATCCATACTGGTTAGGGAATATGGTATTGGCTTATTTCTTAATCAGAATTTTCTGTGTTGCCCTTTTTATGTGTCCCTGTCAGGTGTGTGACTAGTATAAAGTTTTAACTTGTGTAGAAGTCCAGTTCCCAAATAAAGAAGATTTTGACAAGAAACTATGACCTGGATGATTGAGAACCTTCACAGACATTTGAAATAGTTGTCTGAGCAGTTTCTCTTAACTGAGAAGATTGTCAGTATTCAGCGAAATTGTATTGGGATGTAGGCCTATTAAAATGCTCTTTTTGATTTTGGGATAAGGAATTTCTTTGTCTATTTTCAGATGCAATAAACACAACAACAACATTGAGAGTTGGCAGTCTCATTGAGTCTTGCCTCCCAATGTCACACATGTTCACACACATGTTCACATGTATTGTCTCAAACCTTGCAGAGCTGGAATAGAGCAATAACACTTCATCAGTTTAACAAAAACATTTATTTATTTCTTCTTAAGTTCATATGCCATTGCTGTATCCAAAACTGTGTTGGACAAAATCTTTTAAAAAATGTAATGTGTTTGTTACAGTGAAATAATGAATTTGCTGATGTGTCTGATAGCTTGAGTTTTTTTTCTTTGCTGCCATTCCATATTTTCGAACCATGCCTGATGTAACTAAACAGATATAGATAAGGCTTTTGTATAATTGAGAGGATCAGTTTAGCCAGACTGTCTTTAAATTCATAGCAAGTGAGATCGTTGCAAAAAGTCATTGTTTCATCCCAGTGACAGCCAGCAGATCTTACACTAGTCCCTGTCATGAATGATACCTAAAAACTAGCTTCCCAATCAACCGCAAAACACTTGCATTCATTGAACCCTTTGCTGTTGTCTCTTTCCTTTCGGTTCAGCACTCCTTTCATAAGGCCCTGAACTCTAAACATGGGCAACCTGAAGTGTTAGCTATACCTGGTGTGCAGAGGACAATAGAATATAATAGAATAGAATAGAATATTCTTTTAATTATCCCACAGCGGGGACATTTCAATTCACACACAGCAGAAAGTGGATAGTGCAGTAGAGGTAGTTAATAATGCACGGTCCGTAAGATACATAACGTTCAAAAAATATAAAAACAAAAAAATATATAATAAAAATAAAGAATATATACAATACTTAATCAGTATAAATGTGCAAAAGTGACAACTAGCAGTGTACACAAATGCTTACAGTAGAAACATGGGTGTCTGTGTGAATAGATGCATGGTTGAGTGAGTAAGTGAGTGAATGAATGAATGAATGAATGAATGAAAAGAAGTCTATTAAGGACAGAGCTGGGTATTAAACAGCCGAAAAGCAACTGGCTGGGGGACCTGCGAAATCTCCTCTTCACAAACTTGGGGTGAAGGAGTCTGTCACTGATGGAGCTGTTCAGTGTTGCAATGATGTCCTGCATGGGGTAGGATAATGGTGTGTTTTGAATAATTTACTATATGTATGTGGGGTGGATTCCATGGAGAGGGGAAAAACAAGAATTGGTAATGGCCATAAGGAATCTGTTCTAAACTAATCCACCGCATCCCAGAAGGAAGGTCAAAGACAAGATGAAAACATTAAGAAGCAGGGTAATGATGTGCGGAAATCCAAGTGGTCATGTTTGAGAAAATGCAAGGCATGAATGACTTTCCTTTTAAGCAGACTGAGGTTGAACTGATTTTAGCTGAAACATTGTTGTGCCTGTATTTACATTCAATAATTTATGTGTGCAAGCACATTGATAAAAGGATGCATAATGTCCAAATAGAGTTGATATATTTCTTATTTGCTGGAATGACACATTGAAAACTGTCCATCATTAGCCACTGGAGATTAAATAGAAGTCCTCCATCATGATGCATGATCACTTCAGGTTCTTTTTTTTGCTGTTTTCCAGAGGGACAAACAAAAACATTCAATACTTTGCACTCATATGTGTTGTCGAGATACAAAAGAGAGACGAATCAGAATGACTTTTTTTTCAGGAAAAAGCTCAAAATTCAAAGTTTTTTTTTAAATATCGGAACGTTTTTTTTCTTTACATGTAAATAAACGTCTTAATTCTACTGCAGCACACCATTATATCATATCATTTAATACTGTTTTTTAAAGCCCTGTAATGAGGTTTCAAAATGTTGACTGAATGAAGATAATCCTCTGCATGCATTTCAATATGGCCTATGGTTCTACACTCCAGAACAATAATACTTTTGATGCTTTTCTTTTCTTTTTTTATTCTTTTCTTTTCTTTTCTGTTTGTGGTTTTTTCAGCACATACAAAAGGCTCCAGTGAAGTAAAGCCCATCACGAGACAACGTGGAAGTGGCACCCCACAGGAGAATCCTGTCAAGCACCCCTCAGTTTCTGTGATTGGTCAGCAGTCATCTGCCAGTCGGATGCATCCCTTCACCCTTGCATTGTTTTTTGCTGTACTTTGTTTGCAGTGGACCCTGTTCTAATGGCAGCACCCCTGTGTGAAGTCCTCTCAGTCTGGTACCTTTAGAAACAACAACCATGGACACTGACACTCATACTATAAACATATCACACACACACTATCCCCATTCTTGTTGAATGAGGTGTGAAAGAAAAAAGGACAGCATTGTAGAAGACTTAAAACGGGTTCTCTTATAGGAACTTCATGTTCTGTCACCAATATCACCAATGTGTGTATTTGCAAATGCTGATTGTTTGCACACTATTCTACAAAGTTGATGTAAAAAGCCCTGCTGCTTCCTCTATGCTGTTCTGTTTATGAAAAAGGGCTATGCATAAGTATATACAGAGACAGAGCCTACTGCTTCATGCTTTATTCACGAAGATGTCCCTGATGTAATTTAGAACAAGTCGCATCATCGTGATTTTATTACAAAGGCTTATATATATAACATTTGCATGCTGTAATTTATTACAAATGTTTTTTCTACATGTTTCAGATTAAATCCTTATCACTTTCACTGTTACTTATAACAACAAGACAGGTCACTCCAACTCATTGGAAAACACTACCCTACTACTTGTGAAGGATAATGGAAGAAATACTTAAATGATAAATCCAGGTGACTGGCGCATAATAGCAGATTTGATATACTGTAATGACTATAATCTAAGCAAAAGATGAGACTGTAATGAGTTCAAATATGAAGCACTGATACCTTGCACAGATAATTCTTTTGTGCAGAAAAATTAGATGTGTATAGTATATAACTGTATATAGGTGGAAAGATCTGATGGAGTGTATGCTGATTCAAAAAGTTCTTGGTGTCAGATTGAACTCAGTGGATTCCCATAGCTATGAATGAATTGTGCTTTTAGTCCATGCATCAATGAAACGCAATGCAAAAACATGGAATGTGCATAATCTTACAGCGCCAAGCTTTTGTCATGAATGGACAAAAGTTTATTCAAACCATATTCAAAAACAATTTGTTCATTTTACTAATGATTATTGTGTGTCCTGGTTTGTGTTGCTCATTGCAAAATGATACATATATGAGCTACCATGATATCACATAATGTTAATGTAAATATGATCGGACCTTCTGTTCATCTATATATTTAAGGTATATAGCTGACTGTTACACGTATGTTGATTGAATGATTTAAGTGATATTTAATACACACACAATTGTTGTTCCATTGCTGTGGTGGCTGCTGGACAAGTTCCTCTTATTTTCAAATGTTCTACCTGTATAGGAGATGTTTTTTGTTTGAACAGTGTGATATCCAAATAAGCTCAAATGTCCCTTCACCAATACAGAAGCAGACCATTCCTTGGAAATCAAACATATTATAAAAAAAAAACACGAGTATTCAAAATACTTCCTGATATGGAAAATGCAGAAGTGTGACACTAGCTGTAAAATATCCTATTGCTTCTACTCTGTACACCTGCTTTTCTGTATTGTTGAAGTTATTGTAGGTATTGATGGTACAGCAGATAGTACCTGTGTGATGGTATTGAATGTTTGGGCAGTGCTATACAATTACAGTATTAAAGATGATGATGCCTAAAGCCACACATATATCACCTAAACCAGGTCTGTGCACTTACAGTATGAGAGGGGATTAACAGTGATATACAGTACCTCTTCGTTGATGTCCATTATCTCCTGGTGATAGGATAATGACCTGTATGCAATATCCAAATACATGCAATACAAAGAGAAATCTTAAGCGGAGAGTGCCACATAGAATTTTGAGTTGGTTATAATGTTTCCTCAGCTGTTCTTTTACACCTATTGCCTGAATAGGAATATCTAATTATCTAGGTGGAATACTACCATTCATTGTGTTTTATGGTTTTAGCTAAAATAAATCAATTAAATGTCTTTGAAAACACATAAAATCACCTTAAAGCCAGCCTTTTACCAATGTTACTTGGTTGAACAATTGGATGTGACATAAAAATATTGTGCAGTGAGAAAATGAAGGCAATCGTTCAAATTAATCATTTGAAAATGTGTAATTAAGCCCTTCAATATGGCTCAAAGTGGACAATGTTTTTTTTTTTTTATTTCCCCTGTTCTAGTTACTCATTTATATCTAAATGGGGAAAGGTAACAAATTACACACAGAAGGCTCATATTGTGAACATTTTTCAGCTTTATTACTTGGAAAAAATTTGTTCATGTGATTTGCTCCATTTCCATTCAACAGACACCAGTTGCAGGCCGTGTATTTGACGCCTAGGCCTTCAGTCCTGCCTAAATAAATACACCTTATAATGTCATCACTATGACAAGTTTCTCCAATAAACTGCGCATTGTCGCCGTTTCATATGTCACCAACAACTCGATGATGAAACAAAAGATTCATTGAAAATAAAACTAAACATTATTTGCATTTGTTTTGTAGAATATGCAACATTACCATTATATTGTATATCATAATTATATGTACTATATTATATACCATAATATTTGATATTTGATTAGATATTAAATAAAACAACAAAAACATATTAAAATTGAAATGCTTGCACTCATGAACACGGATGCTCGCTGAAGCACCTGCTTATTTGAAAATAAAGGCCATCCTCCTTTCTTTTCCCAAGGAAACTTCAATGGCTCTGTTATACAGTTTATCTGTACATTTCAGTTCCATCAATAAGTCCTTTTCAATAGACATGGAGGCTAATGCTGAAAGCCCTTGTTTCTGGCATAAGTTTAAATATGCCAAATATTAACAAGAATGAAGCTCAACGGACGCAGTGGAAACAGGTATAGTCACAACCAAACAAGCCAGTGCGTAAAGTTGGCCCATATGCTCACTCAGATTTTTTAAGAAAATCATAGATCAGTGGAACTTTTCCCTTCAAAATCACCCTTAATAATAATCATAATATTAATATTAATAATAATAGATTTTATTGAAAGCGCCTTACTTAACAACTTAAGGATGGCATACAGTCATATACATAAAAACAAATTACAAATTTAAAAGAAATAATAAAAATGAAAAAGTAAAAGTGACAAAATGTCAAAAGTAAAACTAGGTAAATAAATAAAATGAAAGTGACAAGAGCACTCGGTTGGACAGATATGGGGGAAGAGATCGCATAGGCCCTTGAATGTTAACCAAATGAATGATTTTGAATTGAAAACGGAACTGAAATGGGAGTCAGCTGTTGGGCTGTTGGAAGACAGAGGTGATGTGGTGGAGGGAGGGGGTTCGAGTGATGATACTGGCAGCAGAATTCTGGACTAGTTGAAGGTTATGGAGGAATTTGTGAGGGAGGCCAAAGAGAAGAGTGTTGCAGTAGTCCATACGGGAAGTGATGAGGCTGTGAACAAGGATGGGACCTGTGTGGGGGTTGAGGGTGGGACATAGACAATCACACAGGGTAATGTTATGTATGTGGGATTGAAAGGATGGTATACTGTCAATGATGACACCCTTAACCTGAGGGGAGGGTGAAAAAGAGGAGTTATCAATTGTGAGAGAAAAGTTTTTGGCTTTGGATAAAGTGGAATTAGTACCAATGAGGGAAACCTCAGATTTGTTGCTGTTTAATTTAAGGAAGTTTAGAGTGAACGAGATTTTTTTTCAGAGTTGAAATCAGTGAGTGAGGTGGGCAGGAGAGCGGACGAGGGTTTGGTGGTGAGGTGGAGTTGGACGTCATCCGTGTATCAATGGAAGATATTGCTGCGGGGAAGGAGGTCGATGATGAAGAGGAGAGGCCCCATGATAGAACCCTGGGGCACACCTGCAGTGACCAGGAAAAGGATGGATTTAAAAAACTTAAGTTTAATGAACTGAGTGTGGGTGATGCCAATGGAAGATATTCTGTGGAGGTTGGTGGTGTGGCAGATGGCATCAAAGGCTGCACTTAGGTTGAGGAGAATAAGGATGGGGAGAAGTCCAGAACCAGCTGCCATATGGACGTAAATGGTAATTTTGATGAGTGCTCTGAAAGACAGCAGATTGGAACTATTCATACAAGGTGTTGTGTAACCGACCTTTGGCTTTAATTAGATGAAGATCTGAGGTGAACCAAGGGGAAAAGATGGACAAAGAAACAGATTCTGCCAGATACAGTGATAGCTGCTGGTTGCTAAGGGACCTCTGGGTTTAGTTCAGATTTTTATGCAAAGTGCCGCCTTTCAGGCTCTCACAAGTGCTTATCCAATCACAGGACGCGTCAAGTTCAGCGCAAGACCTCCTGGCTGGCCTTGGTCTCGCAGAGTCCAGATCTGATTGGCTATCGCGGCTCTCTCCACTCACTTGCAGCACAAAGAAACCTGCTCTGTTGATTTTGAAAGCCTCAAGCAGATTTTCTAGAACCTAATGACCCAAGCTAGCTTAAATATGATTGAACAAAAACTCTACCATAATATACAACACTGGAAGCAGTGCAACCAAATGGATATATTATGACATGAAGAGAAGCAGACTATGGAGAATAATTTTATTACTATATATTTACAAAAAAAAAACTTAATTCAGTGAAGATGTTAAGGCCTGCAGAGAAGGCCTTGCTGTCTCCGACGGCCCACCACTGACAAACAAAGATGCACATATACACTCGCCCAAAACTGCAGTAGTATTTTACTATGTTTAGAATAATCATTTGATTATCCCCCTCAAATTGTTTGTTTTGCAAGAGGTTTCTTATGCCCTGTAATTAGTGGCCCTGGACATTAATTCATCAACATTAATAATGATCCAGATTTTCAAATCCGAAATATAGCTTCAAAAATTACTGGTATGTTAAAATCTGTTTACTCAAGCCAGTAGATTAAGTCCGTATTCCAAATATTTAAGAATAAATATAAAGCCACAATGGACCTTCTTTCGGCTGTCGATGAGATAAGTCAAATTTTGTTATTGTTGATAGGAAACCTATGCAGCGTATCCCAAATAGTTTAAAATCTATAGAGAGATGGAGGTACTGTAAACATCTGGAATGAAGAAGGGGACATGAAAAAATTTTACTTAAAGTTTACAAAGCTGTGCTTCTTTATGTTTAAAGAGGAGTGTTATATGCTTGATGTGTAAAAATTAATGGTCTAAAATTAAATGAGTGACCATTTTTCATGGATGCTTAACAGGGGATATTACAAGAGTACAAGATGTATCTTGCTGTCAACTTCATTCAGTCTGAGGTTTACAATGTGGTTTGATATGCAGTTTTCAGAGATTGACAAAAGAGGAGCTCAGGACAGGGAGGTCAAAACTACCTGTGTATTTATGAAAACAAGATATATAGCTCAAGTGTGTATGTTTTTTAAATTTTCATCTTGATTGTGTTGAGGCTGAACAAAGAGTCTGCGGACATGCTTACGTCGATACTTTGGATCTTGAATGGTGTTCAGGAACCAGACAAACATTACCTCAAAAACAAATGTAATATAACCATAATACTGGAGAACTCTTGAAAACCATTACCAGTCCATAAGGTGGACCACTGCAGCTAAGCACGCACCATACATCAAGAACACTTAGACATTCTACTGACTTGTCTGGGCCCACACCCATCCAAGCTGCACAAGCGAAAATGGAAAACTAGGAAATTATATGATAGGTCCACATTTAAGATTTTTGTTGGAACTCACGAGGATCATATCCTTTGGTCTTGAAGTCCAGAAATGTCCCCCCTGGAAATATTTAACTAAAGATACTGCTGTGGAGATTATCCCCTCTAATATTCCACCGATTGAAATCGATAGTTTGTGTGATTATAGCCCATCAAGGTGAAAGGAGGTTCAGGAAGTTGTGAAGCGAGTGAGGGCCTCTTCAGCCCCAGCACCTAATGGAGTGCTCTATCGGTTGTTTAAGAGTGCACCAGATGTGTTGAGGAAGCCGATGAAGGTAGTTTGGAAGAAGCAGGTTATTCCCTTAATCTTCATTCCAAAGGAGAGGGATTTGTTAGAGATAAGTAAGTTTAGACCAATCAGCTTACTTAATGTTGACTGGAAGATTTTCTTTAGTGTGGTGGCACAGATGCTGTCTAGTTACCTAGGAAAGAATAGGCAAATTGATTGGCTGGAATTCCTGACTTTTCCAGGTGGTTAGAGCACACCAGCATGATTTGGCACCAAATCCAGTCAGCGAGGCATGAGAGGAGGGATTTACATGTAGCGTTTTCAGACCTGGCTAATGCTTTCGGGTTAGTGCCACAGAGGCTGTTATGGGAGGCTTTTGATTTTTTTAGAGTGCCACGCAGTGTTAAAGAGTTTAGTGAAAGCGTATTTTGCTGATATTCAGTTCTGCTTTACCATGGGAGAGTATACTACAGCAAGGCAGCAGCTGGAGATAGGTATTATGGCGGGGTGCACAATTTCTACATTAGCTTTTATTATGGCAAAGGAGGTAATTATTAGGGCTTCGAAATGGGTGGTACGTTGAGAAAGGTTTCAGGGAGGGCTGCACCTCCCTCCAATTAGGGCCTACATGGATGATATGATGACGGTAACTTTAACAGTTTTTTAGGTCCCCCTGTTAAAGGTCGAGAAGCTAGAAAGGATGTGGAACTCAGTTATTAAGAAATGGCTCGGAGTCCCACACTGCTAAGCAGCCTTGTATGGGAAAGGCATATACCTGATGAACTCGTTTCTTTACATCCATTTCACACTCTCCATTGCTCTGGACTTGAAGTACTAGACTTAAGTACCTGAAATCCTCCAACTTCTTGATCTCCACTCCCTGTAAACTCATCGTTCCGGGTTCCTCTCATTCACACACATATATTCTGTCTTGCTGCGACTAACTTTCATTCCTCTCCTTTCCAGAGCATACCTCCGCCTCACGATTTTCCTCAACCTGTTCCCTGCACTCATGACAGATCACAATTTAATCTACAAACAACATGGTCTATGGAGATTCCTGTCTAACCTCATCTGTCAGCCTGTCCATCACCACTGCAAACAAGAAGGGGCTCAGAAGGTATCCCTGATAAAGTCCCACCTTGAACTTGTCTGTTACACCTCAAAGCACACCTCATCACTTTCTCACAACCAGCAGACATGTCCTGCACCAGTCTAACATACTTCCACTCCAGACTTCCTCATACAATACTAGAGTTTCTCTCTCGGCACCCTGTCGTATGCTTTTTCTAGGTTCTACAAAAGCGCAATGCAGCTCTCTCTGTACTTCTCTATTGGCATTCTCAAAGCAAATACTGCATCTGTAGTCCTCTTTCCAGGCATAAAACGATACTGCTGCTCAAAAATGCTGCTTTGAGAATGCACAATGCTGCTTTTAGTCTTGCTACATTTCTACCTGGACATATATATACACTTACCTTCTCTCCCTCATGTCAACCAACTCTCGACCTCTTTCATGTCATTGTCCCAATATTCAAAGTCCCTACTCTCAGTCCCAGACTCTTGAAATTCCTCGTCACTCCTTGTTAGACACACAGTAGCCGAATTTCCATTGGTACCCTATAGGTTATTGGCACCAACGGCAGTCGTTGTTAACCTGGGCCTCAACCGATCCGTTGTGAGATTCTTAGGTTCGATTCAAATCTTTGGTTTTGGCACATTTTGGTTCCGCTGGTTGCCCTTCCTGGCGCAACCCTCTGCATTTATTTTTGGTTTGGGAGCTGGTCAGGGAGATCTGTGCCACCCTGAGACTGGCTCAGGGAGACACTGGCCTATGCCCCCCCCGAGGCTGCATTAAATAGATATATTCCCTTCAATTTATAGTTTATGAAAAGAGATAAAACGTTATTCATTTTGAAGTTTCATGTGGAACACAACCCTTGCAGCTTGATAATATATGCACAAAGCAGATGAAAAATTACTTCCTAATTACAATTTATCCCTCTGTTAGATATTTTGTTACTGTGGGTACAAATATGTGGGAGAAGTCAACACATGTGGCAAGGGGTTCATAAGTCTAATAGTCACAAAGCTCTGTGTTTGTACTTGTATATTTGCCAAGAGCATATACAGTTGTTGGCCTATAATCCAACTTGTGTAAATGTTTGCCAGCACATTACCTGTTGGTATGTGAATAATCGCATTTTTTGTGTATGTGAAACCCAGGGAGACTAAAAGTGGGAAGGAAAAATGGTATCACCGAGATGCATTCGATGAGAAACCTGACAACTTAGCAACTGTCAGTTGAATGTACACATGCGATAATTATATGCTAGACTTTAAGACTCTTGTACAGTGAACAAAACATTCCCCTTACTCAAGCCATTCTAATCCCAATTTGTCAAATGCAGCAGGGTGGTAAGTATTGCTTCCTTTCCAGCAACTGATTTTCCAGACTCATTAACTTGGGCAGCATCCCATGCACATCCATCTATGACACACTAGGGATCTTTTTTTTATTTTACTTCTCATATAATAGAAATCAGTCTTTAAAATAAGTGCACCTCAAGCCTCTCGTTATGGTCTGTTTGAATTTAGACACTGCAAAAAAAACTGTCAGGTAAGTGCTTGAAAAACATTGTGGTTTTTGTTCAAGTTATTATTACTCATGTTACACAAATTATGTTGTCTTGGTTACAGAGACTACCATGTGATTAAGAGGGGCAACAGTGGTTTTCAAGAGATTCCATTTGTGAATGAAAGCTTACGGTGGAATACTGGAAATCAGAATCATGTCTCTAGGCAATCCTTTTTGTTAAGCCATTCACCTTATGTTGGTGATGGTATTATATTATAATATGAATCTGGACTGCAATTCGTCTTTAACGCTTTAACGCTTAACACTCTATTGTTTCCACCTCATTCACCATAATAATTGCAGGGACTGTAATATCTGAGGGGCATATTGCAAACTAAATCCAGAGTAGTTCCCAAACACTGGTTGAAGAACACAGACAATAAACAGCTCTTAAATTTGACTAATTTGGATTGATTTAAATGTACAATAACAATGCCTGAATATGGTTAATAGCTCTCTGTAATAATCCGGTTTTGTCATTTTAAAATGCTTTGAATCAACTCTAGTATTAATTCCCCCTGCATGCTCAGCCCATGAAACTCTAGGAATCACACCACAAAAATACTAGTAAAGTGAAGCTTGGATGCTGTTGTTAACGGCAGCATATTGGTGAATAAAACGTAAAAGTCCAGATACAGGTTTCTTTTTTCCATCTAAAATAAATTTAGAATGGTGACAATATGTTTTAGGATGTCAATGACGCGAACAACGACAAATGTGTTAGAAGTCATCCTTACAATAAAATTTAACAATGGAACAACCAGTTTAGTCTCTTTGAGTGCATTGGCAGGTGTCAGCAAGGTTTTAATGTTAAGTATCAGCATGCAATTTAAACATTTGTAATCATGCTTAAGAGGCACACCATTGTGTAGGCTCCTACATGTAAAATTTATTGTGCTTCTTAGTTGAGTTTAGATGTCCACAATAAGTCTCTGTTCAACAAACTCACCTGAATATAAGTGCGAAAGCATTATACACCATGTCTGTCTCATTCTGCTCTCATTTTTTCTGTCTTATCCCCCTTAAAGTCAATCTGTATTTTTTGTTTTCCTGCTGCTTCTCTTTTCATTCTCATGAGGACATATTGTATGACCATGCCTAGATTCTTGCTTGTTCAAAAGAGTTGATGCTTAACAAATCTTGTGTGATTTTGCTGTTTCACCGTTCTCCATCACATAATGTCATGATCACATGTAACCCGTATCTGCACAAAAACAGCATCTACAAACAGTAAATCTGCATATCTCCACACACTGATGTCTCTCCAGCTGCTAGAGACAGATGATGGCTGAAAGGGACTATTTTTGATGGTTGGTGTAAAGGATAGACAGATAGCATTCTGGAGAAAAATGAGAAATGGCAAAAGAAAATGACTGTGTGAGATGAGCTCGTGAAGCTAGATAAGAAGCAAGAGAATATGATGGTGCCATGGGGAGGAATATGGAACTGAGTTCACAGAAAGTAACAGGGAGGGATTGTGTGCTAAAAGTTAGAATACATTTCAAAGAAATGTGATAAGAAAAGAGCACAACCGTATGAAAATAATTGAAGGCCAATGTCAACTGATTCTTGGATATTTGTAGATATTCTTGAAACCAACCTCTGCTGCTGATTAGAAAAACCTGGCTTTGTGTTGAGCTGTGTCTTTGTTTCTTTGCGGGCAGCTTACCTGGGCATTTTTGTCCACTCAGTAGTCTGAACACATTTCCATCCAAGTTATAACAGAGGAGGAGAATAGTGTTAATGTACACCTTACAATGATAATCCATTACAAAAACTCAACAAGCCCATTCCTTTTAGTTGCAATATTTAGGACAGTTTTCCTTATCTGCCTTCCTTGAAATAGTTGGCTGTGCCCATATGGTTTTGTGTCTCCTGACTTATTTACCAACTTCTGCCAGTTTTGATGTTAATTTGCCAGGATGCTTTCCTCAGAAATATTCCATCTCCTATTCGTCATATGGCCAAAGGGATAAATGAGTCCCATCCTCATACAGCTTTGCTCAGAGTTCAGATAAGATAACCAAGTCATAAAAATAAGACCATAAAGTTCTGTGTGTTTTCAATGATCCTTATCCATATGTGGGCAGTATCGCTCTCCTTGAAAGTGGCAGGAGGTCATGTCTCCATACAGTTCTCAAGCCCCTTCTGGAAATTCATTTTCCCCACTGCCATTTTCACTCCAACATATAGGGGCACCTGTCTTTCTGTATGAGAATATATCTACTACTTGAAATGTTTTGCAGTTACATGTCTCAAGATTAATGTAGTCTACCAAGAATTCAAATACAATATTTCTGTAACACTAACCCTTTATTCTGCTAGCCTTTGTTGATCAGGGTAAAATTACTTATCAGTTTAACTTACTGTATGTTCTTAGTTAAGATAAGGCCAATGCAACATGATGGATGTACCACACTTGACTTTGTCATTTTGGCAAAATCTGTACTAATTATCTGCCCCCCCATTTGTGTGTAAAACATTGAGCAGTTTGGTTGCCTCTGTTGATGTATTACCTTTATTTTATTCAACCACATTTATCGTAACAGAAAAAAAAATATTTGCAATGAAATCACATAGCAGATATTTGTAGCTGCTCCTGAAAAATCTTAATTACTATCACCCCCCAAAAAAATCAACTGAAGTTTGACTTATTGTTGCTATAGTTAATCTCAATCTGTCATTTTATTGAGATTTAACATTTCAATTTGCAACAAAAACTGGTTCTGTCATGGTTTTTGCAAGTACCTGACCCAATAGAATTCTGGGCTTCGGAACAAGGAACTAGCAAGGACAGGTGAGACAGAATCCTGGACTTCAGAGCAAAAAGGAGATAATGGATCTTACTGTGATCTTACTGTGGAGATGAAGATCCACCAGGAAAGGATGAATGGAATCCAGGTGGCTGAGTCCATATGGGAATAACCACTGCAGGTTAACGCTCTGGACAATAGAACACTCTCACACTGAAGTGCTGGCAAGAGGCTCCTCTCATCCTCAGTCTGATGATGCACCGCACCCCAGCTGAAATCCATCCTGCTGCTCGGCTGCTGCTCAAGTAGGCTCTCTGGTGAAGAACTGCAAGAAATGAGAGGTGAAAGGAACTGCATTCAGACTCATAGCCATGCCTTAAGTTATTATTTGTGAGAAAAGACACAATCTGACTTTTTTGGAACAGTTACACAACTGAGTGTATTTTTCAAATTACTATGCAAACACAGTGTGGAGTTATGGAAATTATTGGCAAAAGAAAAAAACTGAGCCTTTGGTTTGATTTTGTCTTCTGCTGGACACAGTGCCTCACTTTCAAATATTTTATTGAGTTTGCTTTGTTGACATCCCCAAGAGAGAAAGTTATGAGGCAGAGGCCAGATTGAAAATCTCAAAACAAAAATCTGAATTTGCCAGCGCCATGACTACAAGTCACAAGCATTATGCATGACTCTGATTATTTATATCAATCACATGAGTGGTCATTGAACACTAGAACAAAAACACATCATAGTTCTATGTGTAAAAATGCAGCAAGCATATTTTCACTCAAAGAAAAATAGATTAATAGCTCCATATAACATTGTACTTGACACCAGGAATTATGGAAGGCAGAAATAATAATGATTATGCAACATTTGTACTGTTGCATAAATTCCAATGTCATATTATTGTTGGTCCATATTTGTCTCACTTTATGAATTCCACTTTTATTAAAATTGTATAAGACAACATGCCATAATTGGTGGCAAAGTCCCTGCTTCACGTTTATTCACCCCTGTATTTTTTGGTCTAGTTTGGAATGTAAAAATTAAAAACTGAACAGACTAAAGCTCTCTTACCTCACTGTGCCAACTTAAGAAAGGAAAAAAAGAAACAGAATTGGAATTTTCCTGACATTATTAAGGTTTATTGCAATTAATGTAATCCAAATCCTGTCTGGTATGAGAAGGAAGGTCTACGCATTTTAACTGCGTGGGTTTCTTAGGGTAAAAGCCTTGTGGGTCTGCAAAATTGATTTCCCCTCTGCAGGATCAGACAGCAGCGAGCATCTTTGAATCTATAATCAGAGCCAATCAATAATACTCCTGTCTACTGGCACATTCATTCATCCTGGGACACACACACACATCCACATCCACACACTGTGTATGCACAAGGCCTACATGCTGACACACAAACCAGAAATGGGTGCATGAATGACTTAGGCAGTTCAATATTTTGAAAATATAAAGTTCATGGGAATACTGTATGACACAATACTGTCAAATATTAGAATGACATAACAAGAGGAAGCAAGTAATATTATAGTCATATATTGAGAGCATGAATTCAGTTCCAACCTGATAGTGATAGAGCGAGGAGGAAAAGATAACGCTGGAAAGGTGGAAAGACACCCAAGAGAGCAATGGAACATTCACACTAGTGCTCATCTACCTCGGGGAAATGCGGAAGGAGACTGCCTGCAGCATGCCAAACAGAGCAATCCTGACAGAGAATTTAATATGACATGCAAGCCGGCCTTGAACATGTATGAAATACGTGGGCACCCACATAGATCATCAGGTCTATTCAACATGAAATCATTGACAGCTATAAGAAATTAATCACCCTCAACAAATGGCCCATCCAAAGAGATCTTTATTCCTTATATTATTTTGGAGACCATGTGTGGAACAGCAAAGCCAGTGGAGCAATTCATGCTGAAGAAGTCTTGTCGAGACCTCAAAAAATATTGGTGTTTTGACTGCAGTATGAGTTTTGAATTAACGAGCAAGAGTATAAAGCTGTTCCAAGAGCAACATACCAGCAACTTAGTATGAAAATTCAGCAAACAAAATTAATTTTTTATTTTATTTTTTTATTTATCTAATCTTGAATGTGGGGACAAGTCATATGTCTTGAAATATGTTCGAACAAATGTGGCAATATTTGGCAGTATTCTGCAATTTTGTGGAATCCTAAAGTAAGTCATCTTTGACTGATGTTTGAGTGTAGTGATTGATAGTTTGATGGTGATCAAGATAATACACAGAAACATACAATTTTCCAAAGATAAGGACAGCACTGGAATGAGATGGGAAATAATCTGGATTGTGGATAAGACTGGAAGGAAAATTTGATAATCCTCTGTCTGTCTCCTTCTCTTACTGATTGATTCAACAAGCAGAATAACGTACACTTTAAATTTGGGTCACAGCTGACATTGTGATGAAGTCGCAATGATCAAAAGAGTACTTGTGCTATTTGTATTATTTTACCCTCTTTTTTGTCAACTATATGAAACAATATGCTGGATGATATTTGCTTTTTTAGAGTTGCATCCTATGATATTCTCATTAATATGGATGTTATTCAGCCTTAAAAAAGATGGGTTATTAAAAATATATCTTAAAATGGTTGTCTAAAAAGTGATCAGAAGCAGATCTGAGACAACTAAAACTAAAATAAAATTGTCACAGTCCGTAAACAGCATATACTCAGACTGCGTTTTCAGTGAGCTCAAATCTGCTGCTTAAATTAATTTACAGAAGAAATGTTGTCAGGGTTTTAACTGGGCTAAACACTTTCAATATATGTACTGTGGCGTGTCGGGGAGGAAATATGACAACGTAGTCGTGGAGGGGTTCAAACTTTAATGTGTGGGCAAGCCAACACAATAATTCACTTCTCCCAAATATTCGGGAACGTCAGTATATGTACCCCCTGTAACCACACCCCCTAAGTCGTCAGTCCCTGGGTGAGAAGCCACACCCTTTAGTGTCCACCACAGTATGTTAATTTTAAGCATTTTCAAGCAGCATTTTAATGGCAACAACTCACAGGGTCTGAAGGATCTCAGCTACCACAGCAAAAGAGGGTTTTGGAGGGGGGAAGCCAAATGAGTCAAACCATATAATATATGCAGCAGATACAGTAGGTTGACACAAATATGAGGAAAGGGATAATATATGAATATCCGTCTCTAGCCCTACATAAAACATTGACTCATGATGGTTGGGGGACAGGTTCCAAAAGGGATCATCTTTGACTGGCTAACGCCGTTCCCAGGAACACATCTGCCTGCAGGCACACCACAGAAGACAGGAAAAAGCAAAGGGAATGCGTAAAGAATACTTTTCTTTAAGAGAAATAATAAAACTTCTACTGTTCTGCATGACAGATGATAAACAACTAAAATTCCTTCTACTGCTGAGCCCCTTCGAGTTAAATCTATTTTCATTCTTTAAGTACATCCTTATCACAACAGCAAGCAAGGTTATGCCTTTTTCAATCACCTTCAAGAGACATTGTTAGGAGCATTTGTGATCAACACACCACTGAAAAGATTACTTCACCACAAAATCTAATTTTAGTCATTATTTATTAGTCTCTGAGACAAGGTCGAGAGGAGTTTTTTAGTCTGAAAAACAAATATTTAAAAAGGAAAAGTGTGTTATGGCTTTCAGCCTTGCCACTGAAAGGAGCACAGACTTGGATTCAATTGTCATAAAACATTCAATTTCTTCACATTGCTGGCCAGGCATAATCCAACTCTCTGAAAGCTCTGACATGTAAAGCTCATTTTTCTGGACCATGTTTTTTTCGTCATGTCCACCTTACCTTTTTAGCTAAAACCACACACGTGTTTTAGATTTCACTTAATCCTTTGCCCACAACTTCATTCTCTAGAAAATATAGTAACATATATTAGAAATAGTTTGGTGCAGGGGGTTACAGTGGTCGTCCTTGAAACCGAACATTCCTGGTTCGATTCCGGGTCCCTCTTAGCCTGTCAAAGAGCTATTGAGCAAGACACTGAGCCCCTGACTGCTGTCTCTCCCCTGGCGCTGTTCCTTAACTGCCTTCTGCTCATGGTGCATCCATGATGGGTTAAATGCAGTGGTCAAGCTTCGCTTATGTTGTGCTCTCTGTATAACTGTATACGACAATAAAGGCATTTCTTCTGAAGTGGACATTTATGCAAAGAAATTAGAAACATATCTTCCCCCCAGACGAGCTGCATGAGGACATTAAATTTCATTTTCTTCTCTGTTGCTTGATTCCATCAGAGCATTGGTCACATTTTCTATGAATCGTTGGTCTAGTTACATAAGCAATGAGACTATACCTGGTCTCTTAGCCGTGTTGAAAATATGTTTAATTGGACTCAATTAAGAGCTCACCATTTGTAATGCTAACTGGCCAGTAGAGCAGGGTAACAGTAGAAAAATTGTTCGTGACAGTTTGTGTTAGCCCATTGTGAGGGCAGGGGGAGCACTTAGCAGAGGGGAATGGACACAGCTGTCAGTGGAAACTTAAAGAGAATAGGAGCAATCGGAGTTACAAGTCCCTGTGTGTCTGAACATGCATGCATATATATCAGTTAATTCATTCATGATCTATACCGCTTATCCTGAATATGTACATGTGTCCATGTGTAATCCAATATATATATATATATATATACACACACACATACATACATTATATATTATATATACACACACACACACACACACACACACACACACATACATACATTATATATTATATATATGTATATATAGAGATGCAAGACAAGCACACATATATTGTGTATGACTGTGTGTGTCAGGATGATGAGGTACTGATGTGTGCGACTGTTTAAAATAGCCCAGACAGACAGCTGAGCAGCTGTGACCTCAGGTCCCCCAAACTCTCAGTTTCACTCACCGTCTGTACGGCTCTTTGCTCTACATGTATGTGTGAGTGTGCTGGTGTGTGTATACATATCTGCTACAGTGAAATAATATCAAGATTCACCTTTTTTGATCTCCAGAATTCTTAATGTCACTTGATGCAAGTCACACACCAAGACACCTCAGTTGAAAGCAACTTTTTTCACAAAGCACTCTCTGTGTCTCATTTTGCACCAAGAATGTTCATATTTTAAAGCCATATTAGTTTTTCTGTCAACAAAAGGGAAAAAAGGGTTAACAGACAGCTTTGGTTTTTGTATGCAGGGACAATGTAGTCCAATTACAGCTCCTGCAAAGAAGAGGCATACCAGCCATGGAATGTGTTCTTTCTAGGCTTCTGTGCAGTAAGTCAGTCACTCCGTTTCAGAGCATCAAGCATGAGACAGACTCCAAGGATCAAAAATAGTCTGCATGCAATTTAAGGTCTAAAACTGTGGGATAGGTTGTGTGAATTAGCTCATTTGTGCATGTTTGTGATGATGTAGGAAATATGTATCTTTGCCAAAGAGAGACAAATTTAAAATCAGCATGTGGACATTGTGTGCTCAGCCAGGAAAGTGCCATTAGTCTTGTGCTCCTCGGGCAATGTTAAAAACAGAGAGGGTGTGGTGAGACTCTGAGAGCCACTGTCGCCTGAAACATTGCCATTAAATACTTCTCTAAAACTGGGGAGTGAACAAAAGTCCCGTTTCACCTTGAAGGCCATAAATTAACATTGTAACTAAATATTTTACTTCAGTCCAAAAAATATATTTGTGATTTCCCTTCCGCTGAAATGGTGGCCACTAAATCATGATAACCTCATTAATATGAATTACTTTGGGAGCATTATGTTGCAGCCACACCATACCCTAGGTATGAATCTCATTGTTTGGCTAGCTTACCAGCGATGCATGCCAGCATTTGTGTTCACATCAAACACTAATAAATGACAGTTGTAACCAAGGATCACGCAGGTTCCCCTGAAGAAGCAGTCGACAAGCCACCCGCACAACTGTTGACCAAGCAGACTGTCACAAATGACACTGCCTACATTACGACCAACTGTCTACCACCAAACCTATTTATGTTTTCTATTTCTGTTGCAAACACACAGACTGATATATTTAGCAGGGAGCCTCTTGGAAGCAAATAGAGAAGGTCAGGCTGTGGCTGCATGCCCTACCATCACCATCATAACCCGTAGAGTAAGATGAACTTGACAGATGGATTATTTTTCAGGATAAAAGAGTGTGCAGTGTCAATCAAATTTGAGAGAAGACATTGAAATTTGGGGGCATGTGGTCAATTACTTTCTGGAAGTTCAGAAGACTGATGACAACTTTGTAAATGCTATAATTTATGTTAAAAATAATAATGACAACAATTCAACAATTCATGTTGATAAATAATTTTGGTTAAAATGTTAAATAAGCAAATTCATGTGTGCGTTAAAAGATAAAACACGGGGTAATTTATTCATCTACTTTATTTGTTGTATGCTTAATGTTTTAACGCAGAACTAATGTTTAGTACCTGTGTGCTCCCATGGTAGATGTAATTGATGATCTTACTGCTAAGCGCGGCCGAAGGTATCAAGAACCTCTCTTAAAGCAAGCGGTTATTGAATTATTTCCTTTGTATTAGCAATGCATTTATTTATTTTTATAGTATGTGGCATTGTTTCTTTGTTGTGAACTGATATATTTGTGAATTTGTGCCGGCAGTTCTCACGGCATTAAAAAAAGAAGAAACAAAATAAACGGCAGGAAGAGACGATCCATGTGTATGTTGTGACGAGAGCTACAAACCTCATGTTTGGAGGTTAAGCAAGTGCTCTCTTTCAGTAAGAAAACTACCAGTACAGTGAGCAAACACACAAACACTTATATTTTATAACACATTTAACACTAACATTAACACCTTCAGGTGGGGGGATGGGTTCTGACTGTTGTTTGTGGCTATGCACCCATCAACAGCTCAGTATACCCACCCTTCTTGGGGTCCTTGGAGGGGCTGCTAGAGAGCGCTCCTTCTTGGGACTCCCTCATTTAACTGGGAGACTTCAACACTCACGTGGGCAACCACAGTGTGACTTGGAAGGGCGTGATTGGGAGGAACAACCCCCCTGATCTGAACCCGAGCGGTGTTTTGTTATTGGACTTCTGTGCTCGTTATGGATTGTCCATAACAAACACCATGTTCAGCCATAAAAGTGTCAATGTGTGCATTTGGCACAAATGCACCTTATGCAACAGTTCTTTGATCGACCTTGTGGTCGTATTGTCTGACTTGCGGCCTGGCATGTCCTGGACACTTGGGTGAAGAGAGGGGCGGAGCTGTCAACTGATCACCACCTGGTGGTGAGTTGGCTCCAACGGTGGGGGAGGATGCTGGTCAGTCCTGGCAGACCCAAACGTAATGTGAGGGTCTGCTGGGAAACACTGGCAGAGTCCCCTGTCAGAGGGAGCTTCAACACCCACATCCAGTAGAGCTACTACAACATCCCAAAGGAGGTGTGGGACATTGAGTCCGAATGGGCCATGTTACGTGCTTCCATTGTAGAGGTGGGAGTCCAGAGTTACGGCCGTAAGGCGGTCAGCGCCTGATGGGGGGCAACCCTCGAACCCGCTGGTGGACCCCAGCAGAGAGGGATGCTGTCAAACTGAAGGAGTCCTATCGGGCCTTTTTGTCCTGCGGGACTCCGGAGGCAGCTGACAGGTATCGGCAGGCCAAGTGGCATGAGGCTACGGCAGTCACCGAAGCAAAAACTCAGGCGTGGGAGGAGTTCGGGGAGACCATGGAGAATGACTTCCGGTGGGCTGCGAGGAGATTCTGGTCCATCATCCTGAATCCCCGGCGGGGGAAGCAGTGCTCCGTAAACACTATGTTCAGTGGGAGTGGGGCACTGCTGACCTCAATGCTGGATGTTGTAGATTGGTGACAGGAATACTTCTCAGACCTCCTCAATCCCGTTGAAATGCCTTACGATGAAGAAGCAGAGCCGGGGGACCCTGTGGATCCGCCTATCTCTGGGGCTGAAGTTGCTGAAGTAGTCAAAAAGCTCTTCAGTTGTCAGGTGGATGAGATCCGTCCTGGGTTCCTCAAGGCTCTAGATGCTGTAGGGCTGTCCTGGCTGACACGCCTCTGCAGCATTGTGTGGACGTCAGGGACAGTGCCGCTGGACTGGCAAGCTGGGTTGGTGATCCCCCTTTTTAAAAAGGGGGATCGGAGGGTGTGCTCCAATTACAGGGGGATCACACTCCTCAGCCTCCCTGGCAAGGACTATTCAGCAATGCTGGAGAGGAGGGTTCGCCATGTCATTGAAGCTTGGATAAAAGGGGAGCAGCGTGGTTTTTCGTCCTGGTCGTGGAACTGTGGACCAGCTCCATACCCTCAGCAGGGTTCTCAAGGGGGCATGGAAGTTTGCCCAACCAGTCTATATGTGTTTTGTGGACTTGGAGAAGCCATTCGACCATGTCCCGTGGGGGGGGCTCTGGGAATATCGGGTACTGACCCCCATCAGGGCTGTTCGGTCCCTGTATGCCTGGAACTGGAGCTTTGTCCGCATCGCCGGTTGTAAGTCGGACCCCTTTCCGGTCAGAGTTGGACTCCGCCAGGGAAGCCATTTGTCACCGATACTGTTTCTAGGCGCAGCCAGGGCATCGAGGGAATCTATTTTGGTGGCCACAGGATCAAGTCTCTGCTTTATGCAGATGAAGTGGTCCTGTTGGCTCCGTCAGGCATGATCTCCAGCTCTCACTGGAGCAGTTCCCAGCTGAGTGTAAAGCGGCCAGGATGAGGATCAGCACCTCCAAATCCAAGACCATGGTGCTCAACTGGAAACGTGTGGAGTGGCCACTCCGGGTCGGGGAAGAGGTCCTGCCCCAACTGGAGGAGTTCAAGAATCTCAGGGTCTTGTTCACGGGTGGGGGAAGGATGGAGCGGGAGATCGACAGACGTATCTGTGCAGCGACTGCAGTGACGCAAACTCTGTACCGGTCTGTCATGGTGAAGAGGGGGCTGAGTCGGAAGGCGAAGCTCTCAATTTACCAGTTGATCTACGTTCCTCCCCTCACCTATGGTCACGAGCTTTGGGTAGTGACCGAAAGAACAAGAGTGCGGATACAAGTGGCCAAAATGAGTATTCTCCGCACGGTGGCCAGACTCTCCCTTAGAGATAGGTTTAGAAGTTCAGCTATCCGGGAGGAACTCGGAGTAGAGCCGCTGCTCCTCCGCATAGAGAGGAGTCATAGAGGTGGCTCGGGCATCTGGTCAGGATGCCTCCTGGACGCCTCCCAGGGAAGGTATTCCAGGCATGTCCATCTGGGAGGAGGCCATGGGGAAGACCCAGGAGTGGTGAACAAGTCGCGAACACTTGTTAGAGGGAGAGTCCTCTGACAGAAGCATCTACAATCCAGGTGTTTCTTCTAAACTTGCTTCCTTTGTAAGCAGTGGAGTTGAAATGCATGAGTTTAAAAAATGTTTGACCACATACACTACGAAAGCATTTGCATATCCCTCCCGTATGGTTTTAGTATTTTCAACTTCACAAAGAGTCAACAATTATGAGAAGGTAACCAATAATGCAGTAATTTGCAAATTATTTTCAAGTTACATATAGTTGAACGGCCAATTAAAAACCAAATACATTTTTGGTTTTTGTAAATATACTCTAATAGTGGGGAGCCGTGGCACAGGAAGTAGAGTGATCGTCCTTGGAACCAAACATTCCTGGTTTTATTCCCGACTTCTAGTGAGTTGAAATGTTGTTGAGCAAGACACTGAACCTGTAACTGCTCCCCAGGTGCTGCTGGATGGCAATAAACGCCTCATGGTTCATCCATGATGGGTTAAATGCAGTGAATGAATTTCCCCATGGGGGAGTAATAAAGTATACATCATTAATAATGCAGCCTCAGGGGGGCACGGGCCAGGGTCTCCCTGAGCTGGTTCGTAACCCAAAATAAATGCAGAGGGTTGTGTCAGGAAGAGCATCCGGCGTAAAAATTGTACCAAAACCAAATATGTGAATTGAACCTAAGACTTTCACACCGGTTCAGTCGAGGTCCAGGTTAACAAGGACCGCCATTGGTACTGACAACCTACAAGGTACCAGTGGAAATTGAGCAACTGTGGGTCAAAGAAGGAGAACAGGAAAGCATGTTTAGAAGCAGGGAGAGAAAAGGAGAGGAAAGAGTCTAGGGCTGAGAGTAGGGACTCTGAATATTTAGACGATGACAGGAGAAGGTAGAGAGTTGGTTGACATGATACAGAGAAGGAAGGTGGATATACTGCATGGAAAGGTAATAAGGCTTAGCAGCAGGTTTTAAGTTGTGCTATCATGGTACTGACAGGAAGATAAATGATAAAAGTTAGAGTTAGCTTGATAAGGAGCTTGTCAGAAATGTACTGAAGGTGAAAAGAATGTCAAATAGACTTATGAGTCTGAAACTGGAAATTGAAGGTGTGATGCTCAATGTTGTTAGGGGCTATTCCCCACAGGTGGGATGTGAGTTAGAGGAAAAGCAGAAGTTCTGGAATGAGTTTGATGAACTGATGCAGAATATTTCCAGAGATATTGGACGGTATTTTGTGCAGACTTCGATGGACATGTTGGTGCAGCCAATAGAGGTGATGAAGAAGTGATGAGCAGGTTTGCTATCCAGGATTGGAATGTAGAGGGACAAATGGTGGTAGACTTTGCAAAAAGGATGGAAATGAGTGTAGTAAATACTTTTTTCCAGAAAAGACGGGAACATATGGTAACTTAAAAGAGCGGAGGTAGGAGCACGCAGGGAGACTACATCTTGTATAGAGAGGTAATCGGAAAGAGATCAGTGAGTGCAAAGTAGAGGTAGGTGAGAGTGTTGCCAGACAGCATAGGATGGTGGTTTGTAGGATGACTCTGGTGACAAGGAAGATCAAGAGGACAAAGGCAGAGCAGAGGACAAAGTGGTGGAAGCTGAACGGGGAGAAGTGGTGTATGGTTTTCAGGAAGGAGATGAGAAAGGCTCTTGGTGGTCAGGGAGAGCTACCAGATGACTGGACAACGACAGCTATTGTGATCAGAGAGACAGGTAAGAGAGTACTCGGTGTGTCGACTGAAAGGAAAGCAGATAAGGAGACCTGGTGGTGGAATGAGGAAGTGCAGGAGTGTTTCCAGAGAAAGCAGTAAGCAAAGAAGTGGGACACTGAGAGGACTGAAGAGAACAGACAGGAGTACAGGGAGATGCAGTGTAAGGTAAAGATAGAAGTAGCAAAGACAAAACAAAGGGCAAACAAAGACTTGTATACTCGGTTGGACAGTAAGGAGTGAGAACAATTCATACTGTTTGGCAAAACAGAGAGATAGAGATGGACAATATGTACAGCAGGTCCAGGTGATTAAGGATAGAGAGGGAAATGTATTGACAGATGCAAGATGAGTGGAAAGAATACTTTGAAGAGCTGATGAATGAAGAAAATGAAAGAGAGTACAGGGTAGAAGAGGTGACTATTGTCGACCACAGAGTAGCAGCGATAAGTAAAAGTGACGTGAAGAAGGCATCTAAGAGGATGAGGAGTGGAAAGGCAGTTGGTCCTGATGATATAACTATGGAGATATGGAAGTGTCTAGGAGAGGCAGCAGTAGAGCTTCTGGCTAGATTATTCAACAGTATCTTAGAAAGTGAGAAGATGCCTAAGAAATGGAGAAGTATGATGGTGCCCATTTTTAAGAATAAGGGGGATGTTGCAGTAACTAGCGAGGGATAAAGTTGATTAGCCATACAATGAAGAGTAGTATTTGTGAGCAGCAGTATGGCTTCATGCCTGGAAAGATTACCACAGATGCAGTATTCGCTTTGAGAATGTTAATAGAGAAGTACAGGGAAGGTCAGAGGGAGCTGCATTGTGCTTTTGTAGACCTAGAAAAAGCATACGACAGGGTGCCGAAAGAGGAACTCTGGTATTGTATGAGGAAGTCTGGAGTAGCAGAGAAGTATGTTAGACTGGTGCAGGTCATGTATGCTGGCTGTGAGACAGTGATGAGGTGTGCTGTAGGTGAAACAGAGAAGTTCAAGGTGGAGGTGAGACTTCATCAGGGATCAGCTCTGAGCCCAATCTTGTTTGCAGTGGTGATGGACAGGCTGACAGATGAGGCTAGACAGGAATCTTCATGGATCATGATGTTTGCAGATGACATTGGGATCTGAACCAAAGGAAAAGGTTGAGGAAAATCTTGAGAGGTGGAGGTATGCTCTGGAAAGGAGAGGAATGAAGGTTAGTCGCAGCAAGAAAGAATATGTGTGTGTGAATGAGAGGAACCCGGGTGGAACGATGAGGCTACAGGGAGTGGAGGTCTAGAAGTTGGAGGATTTCAAGTACTTAGGGTCAACAGTCCATTGCAATGGAGAGTGTGAAAAAGAGGTGAAGAAACGGGTTGAAGCAGGTTGGAATAGCTGGAGAAAAATGTCAGGGGTACTATGCGATGGAAGACTGTCAGCCAGAATGAAACACAGTGGTTAGACCAGCGATTCCTTCTGGTCTAGCAACAGTGACAATGTCGAAAAGACAGGAGGCACAGCATAGATGAAGATGTTGAGGTTCTCTTTGGGAGTGACAAGGATGGATAGGATCAGGAATTAGTCCATCAGAGATACATCACATGTTAGGAGAGGAAAGAAGGTTAGTCACCGCAAGACAGAATATATGTGTTTGAATAAGAGGAACCTGGGTTGAATGGTTAGGCTACAGGGAGTGGCGACGAAGAAGTTGGAGGATTTCACGTACTTAGGGTCAACAGTCCACAGGAA
>CAAKHD010010873.1:0-21312 GCA_901007705.1 Fistularia tabacaria | reverse complement strand
AACATACTTCTCTGCTACTCCAGACTTCTTCATACAATACCAGAGTTCTTCTCTCGGCACCCTGTCGTATGCTTTTTCTAGGTCTACAAAAGCACAATGCAGCTCCCTCTTACCATCTCTGTACTTCTCTATTAGCATTCTCAAAGCGAATACTGTATCTGTGGTACTCTTTCTAGGCTTGAAGACATACTGCTGCTCACAAATAATGACTTCTACTCTAGTCTAGTTTCCACTACTCTCTCCCATAACTGCATTGTATGGCTCATCAACTTCATCCCTCTATATTTACTGCAATTCTGCACATCCCCCTTATTCTTAAAAATGGGCACCATCACACTTCTTCTCCACTCTTCAGGCACCTTTTATTTTCTCTAAGATCCTGTTGAATAATCTAGCCAGAAACTCTACCGCTGCCTCTCTTAGATATTTCCATACCTCCACAGGTATATCATCTGGGCAAACTGCCTTTCCATTCTTCATCCTCTTCAATGCCCTCCTCACTTCACTTTTACTAATCTCTGCTACTCTGTGGTCTACAATAGTCACCTCTTCTTCCCTTCCCTCTCTTTCATTTTCCTCATTCATCAACTCTTCAAAGTACTCTTTCCATCTTCCCATCACTCTTCTAGCATCTGTCAATACATTTCCCTCTCTATCCTTAATCACCCAGACCTGCTGTACATCCATTCCATCTCTATCTGTCTGTTTTGCCAACCTGTATAAATCATTCTCTCCCTCCTTACTGCCCAACCGAGCATACAAGTCATCATGTGCCCCTTGTTTTGCCTTTGTTACCTCTATCTTTACCTCACGCAGCATCTTCTTGTACTCCTGTCTGTTCTCTTCAGTCTTCTCAGTGTCCCACTTCTTCTTTGCTAACCGCTTTCTCTGGATACATTCTTGCACTTTCTCATTCCACCACCAGGTCTCCTTATCTACTTTCTTTCCAGACGACACACCGAGTACTCTCCTACCTGTCTCCCTGATCACATTAGCTGTAGTTGTCCAGTCATCTGGTAGCTCTCCCTGACCACCAAGAGCCTTTCTCATCTCCTCCCTGAAAACCATACAACACTTTGTTCTCTACTCTACCTTTGTCCTCTTCATCTTCCTTGTCACTAGAGTCATCCTACAAACCACTATCCTATGCTGTCTGGCTACACTCTCACCTACCACTACTTTGCAGTTCACTGATCTCTTTCAGATGACCTTGTCTATTCAAGATTCAGTCTATCTGCGTGCTCCTACCTCCACTCTTATAGGCTACCCTATGTTTCTGCCTTTTCTGGAAAAAAGTATTTACTACAGCCATTTCCATCCTTTTTGCAAAGTCTACCACCATTTGTCCCTATGTTCCTATCCTGGATACCAAACCTGCCCATCACTTCTTCATCACCTCTACTGCCTGCACCAACATGTCCATTGAAGTCTGCCCCAATGACCACTCTTTCATTTCTGGGAATATTCTGCATCAATTCATCTAACTCATTCCAGAACATCTCCTTCTCCTGTAACTCAATTCCTACCTGTGGGGCATAGCCACGAACAACATTGAGCATCACACCTTCAATTTCCAGTTTCAGACTCATAAGTCTATCTGACATTATTTTCACCTCCAGAATATTCCTAACAAACTCCTCCTTCAAGATAACTCCTACTCCATTTCTCCTCCTGCCAGTACCATGATAGAACAACTTAAAACCTGCTCCCAGGCTTCTATCCTTACTACCTTTCCATCTGGTCTCCTGGACACACAGTATATCCACCTTCCTTCTCTGCTTATTGTCACCAACTCTCTACCTTTTCCTGTCATCGTTCCAACATTCAAAGTCCCTACTCTCAGTTCCAGACTCTTGCCTTTCCTATTCTCTCTCTGCTTCCCGACACGTCTTCCTCCTCTCCTTCTTCGATCCACAGTAGCCCAATTTCCACTGGTACCCTGTAGGTTATCGGCGCCAATGGCAGTCGTTGTTAACCCGGGACTCGACCGATCCGGTATGAAATTTTTAGGTTTTATTCGCATATTTGGTTTTGGCAAAAGTTTTACGCCTGATGCCCTTCCTGATGCAACCATCTGCATTTATCCAGGCTTCGAACCGGCTCAGGGAGACACTGGCCTGTGCCCCCCCGAGTCTGGCTCCAAGAGACACTGGCCTGTGCTGCCCTGAGGCTGATAATAACAAATAATAACAATAATAATAATAATAATCGTACCATCATTGTATATATTGTCATTATTATGTTTAGAGGTTTCATACCAGCATGTCCGCATGAAAGCAAAGAATAACTAAGACTGGAAATATTTGTTCTGACACAGCAAAACTTGTATTCCCACGTGCGCGCGAGCACGCACGCACGCACACACCTACACACGCCCACACCTACACACACAAAAGAAATACAATTTGTTCGGCAGACCACAATTTTGGACGTACTGAAGAGGAGGGATTTGACTGACGGACACTTATGAAGCAAGAAAGTTCTATGTCTGGTATATCCGCTTTAGCAGACCTTTTCTTTTCCCAGATTATTGGAGAGGGAACGGGATGGCTCAGTAGCCAATGCAATGTCAACATTATATATGTCTCTTTGGGTGTGTAGATTTATACACATATATACATTTTACTTTTATATATACACATATATTTATTTATTTATATATATATTTATTTGTATATACATCTGCTTTTATATAGTTATATAAATTATATAATTATATTATTTTATATAAAAGAAAATAGGCTTAAGCATACTTCTTGTGACTTGTAGTTTAGGTATATCACGTCATTTATTAACTTTCAGGTCTCCACGACAAATGGAAAAATCAACTGTTGTCACTCGACTTATTAAAGCTATTCAACGAGTTGTACGACGGTAAAAAGACAGAGGAGCAGATTGTCCTCCTGCCCGTAAAACATCTTGGATTCCTAATGACCTGAACGCAATGACGTCTAGTTGCGTGGCTGTCACACTGTAACTTATCAGTTTATGTCAGAAAAGAAAGCTTAACTACAAGACTTAAAATACAACCAAAAATACGTTCGCTACGGTACCACTTTTGCTGAGCCATGGGTCCCAGCTCATGTTAAACCGGTGAAAAGAATCTAGCTAGCTATAATGTGTTTACACTGTAGTGCTAGCTAACAGACATGAAGCACATAAGAGCTCTAAAACCTTTGCTTTTTTCTCAAATCCTTGGGATAAACGTCAGGTGTTTACAGGCAAAATTCAATTGTCATCTAACTAATACTAGTTCAAGAGAGACGAAGGCGTCTTTAGATCACTTCAAGACACGGATATCGTCCGGTCCAAGTTTTGAGGATTTTATCAGAGGAGTGACGGACAGTAAGATTTCTGTGACAAACGATGAAGACCAACGTGGGTATTCCTCTGATTACCTTCAGACGGGGAATGAAAGAAAAGGTATGTCTGCATGGTTGCAAAGCTTAATTAATCTATTTGCAACAGAAAATTCTTCAGCGTGTTTTGTCGTTGCAGTATATTTTGAAACCTATGGATGCCAAATGAACGTGAACGACACAGAGATCGCCTGGTCCATATTGCGGAATAATGGATACCGACGAACAACGGAGTTGAAGGAGGTATAAGCTGAGTGTGTGCTTAATTTTTTATTTTGAAATCAACATCCATATATGATTTGCCTAGGTGATAACCTTGTTGATTTATTTTTGGGTAAATTGAAGCATTTTCTTCCTTTTTTGGCAATTTCTTGCTGACTCTTAAGCAACTTGGCAGTACTTTTCAGATAATTTCCTAATGATTTTAACATATTTTGGAATTGATTTCTTTGCCAATTTTAGGCAGTCTCACACTGATATTGAGGTAGTTTCTTATATATTTTTTCTATTGGACCATTTATGTATTTTTATTGTGATTTACTTGCTGGAAAACTAAATTTTGCTTTGAAAAATTGATAGATTTTTCGAAAAACAAAGAAAAAAATCCTCAAGCAATGAGCCATTGCTTATTTAATTATGCATGACCATTTTTAACAAAGAATAAAATACAGAACAAAATACCCCATTTAATTGTGTATTGTGTATTTAATTGATTGTGTATTTATTCATCTACAGCATACATACAGTGTACATTTCCAAAATCTAATGTGTTTGATTGCAGGCAGATGTTGTCCTCCTTGTAACTTGCTCCATAAGGTATGATATCCTTACGGCCAATAAGAGTATTTTTGAGTTGCAATATTTCATTTTTTCATACTTAGAAGTAAGGAATATTTTTATTCAACAGGGAGAAAGCTGAACAAACTATTTGGAACAGACTAAAACAATTAACGGCGATGAAGAAGAAGAGCTTACGGACACACACGCCATTGAAAATAGGAATTTTAGGTTAGTGAGGTACTTTCATTGTATTACAAAACCTAAAACACAAAGTATATTGATTCTTTCTTTGTCCAGGTTGCATGGCGGAAAGGTTAAAGACACAGCTCTTGGAGAAGGAACAGCTTGTAGACATTCTTGCTGGTCCGGATGCGTATCGTGACCTACCCCGCCTCCTGACTGTTGCTGATGGAGGTCAACAAGCCAGCAACGTGCTACTTTCGTTGGAAGAGACATATGCAGACATCATGCCAGTCCACTATGCGTCACAGGGGCACAGTGCTTTTGTGTAATTTGTCACTTTCTAAAACTTCTCCTCCCTTTTCCCCCTTGGGAGTCTTAAGCCAAATTGTAACCTTTGAATACACTTGGCAGGTCCATCATGCGTGGCTGTGACAACATGTGCAGTTATTGCATTGTTCCCTTCACTCGAGGGCGAGAGAGGAGTCGACCTGTTAGCTCAGTCCTGGAGGAGATTCGTATTCTATCAGACCAGGCAAGTTATAATTCGGGCATATTATGTGTATACAGTTATAGAATATCATCAAACTTTAATATGTAATCCTGTCATCATTTTTTTTTCTTTATTTTATTTCCTAAAGTGTTTTTCTTAGTATATTTACAGGAAAATTGAAGATAAATTAAAAGAAATCATAGAAGGCAAAAACAAATATTCTGCTTGAAATTAGTTGAAATATAGACAGAAATCAATTTAAAATTAATTAATGGCAGAAACTTTGATGATTTATTTATTTATTTATTTTTTTGTTGCTGCTGCAACACCTGAATTTCCCCTATGGGGATCAATACAGTATTATCCTCCATCCTCCTCCTCCATAATTTACTCAATTGTTCACTCTGCAAATAAGCATTTTCAGTGTGTGTCTGTGTGCTTGTGTGTCCATGTTATACAGGGAGTGAAGGAGGTGACTTTGCTGGGTCAGAATGTGAACAGCTACAGAGACACATCAGAGGAGCAGTTCTGTGGGCCCATGGAGACCCAGCTCAGTCGGGGGTTTCACACTGTCTATCGGACAAAATGTGGAGGGTTGCGCTTCTCCGACCTGCTGGACCGGGTTTCACACATGGATCCCAACATGAGGATTCGGTTCACGTCCCCTCATCCCAAAGACTTTCCTGACGAGGTATCAGTCTCTCTGTACCACTGTGCTGGTGACTCTCAAATATATCCATGTTAGGGGTTATATTTTCCTGTGCTCCCCTACTGAAATAAGGTCTGTTATGTTTTTGTGTTTTTAGGTTTTACATCTGATTGCAGAGCGAGAGAACATCTGTAAACAGGTCCATCTTCCAGCTCAGAGCGGGAGTAGCCAGGTCCTGAAAGCCATGCGGCGAGGGTAAAAGACTACCACACATTTTCCAATAGAAAGGTCCAAGCTACTCTATTAATCTGCTGCGTAAACATTAAACAAGTGTTTCATTCCAGCTATACAAGAGAAGCTTATCTGGATCTTGTGCAAAACATCAAGAGAATTATCCCAGGTAGGCATTTTTTCATTCAAATATGTATAATACAGTATCAGGGCAGGGGTATTTTTTGATCAGTTTTGTTACCCAAGGAATTTTAGCAGGATGTTGAATAGATTCAAATAAATTTGCCAAGCAAATCATGCAAACGGTTAAAATTCTAGCACAATTTTTGGCAAACATGTAAACTTGTGAAATTTAAAGTTGTGCATTGCGCTCCCTATCACAGAGGTCAAAATATACTTTATATATATATTTTTTTATATATATATTTATTTATATAGTATGTATGTATGTATGTATGTATGTATGTATGTATGTATGTATGTATGTATGTATGTATGTATGTATATGTATATGTGTGTATGTATATTTATATGTATACACACGTAATATATATATATATAAATACATATAAATATATATATATATATAAATACATACATACACACATCTATACATATATATCTATATGTTGTTTTTTAGATGTGAGTCTCAGCAGCGACTTCATCTCGGGCTTCTGTGGTGAGACAGAGGTCGACCACCAACAGACCCTGTCTCTCATCAGAGAGGTGGGCTACAACATGGGCTTCCTCTTTGCCTACAGTATGAGGAAGGTGAGGACATCAGACTTGCAGAAGTAGATTGAAGATTGTCCCTTGTCTGCTCTGATACAATCGTCTCCCCTCAGAAAACCCTTGCCTCCCATAGGCTTCAAGACGACGTGCCTGCTGAGGTGAAGCAGCGGCGACTTGAGGAGTGTATCAATGTCTTCAGAGAGGAAGCGACACGTGTCAACACTACCCTCGTGGGGAGCAAACAGCTTGTCCTGGTAGAGGGAGTGAGTATGAGAATTAACAGTTTTGGGACTTGGAAAAAAACATTCATATTTAAATGTTCTTTTAATTGAACTTTTGACACCAGAATGTGTTTCCAGGAAAATAATCCTGTCCTATAGCTATTTCAGTCTATTTGTCCACCTAATTAATTCCAAACTCTTCATTTCAGTCAGTGTATATTTGCTCAGGTACAAATGTCAATCAACAGCTGTAGTCCCTACTTTTCTGATTACATTTTCCATACCATTGCTGTTCAGTGAAACCATTTATCTCCTAATTTTGTATGTTTGCTTTTTCTTATTGGCCAAGAAAATTATCCAACCTTACCATCACAGAACTGGAAATTAGCTCTTTTTTCTGACTTTATCAGAGAACACACAAGATGATATTATTGAATTCACCACACAAAATATTAAGGGACTTAAAAAAAAAATCAATACTCATCTCTCGATAACAGTTAAATGCCAAACACGTATATTCACCTGTATCATCGTTCCACAAAAATCTGTATGGAGGATAATTTTAATGCAGAATGAATTATTTTTTGTGAGATCATTTAAAAGCATTTTTGCTGCTCCTATACATCGACACATTGGCCTTAGCAAGCTGTGATTTTTTTACATTTATTGAAGTCTGTGTACACTGATCTCTTAATACTTATGTTAATTAAGTTGTTGTTAATCAAGCCCATGTTTGTATTTCGGTTTGAGGAAGTGATTGAAATGTGGCTGAATTTTTGTATTTGCTGTAAGAAGAAACCTTTATGCGAGTTTTCTGCTAAAATTTATGGGAAAAGAAAGAATTCTTTTTCATAGAAATCCATAATTAGATTGGTTTAGTGTAACAGTGCTCTCAGTGAGTAGAAGTACGAATGCTGCACTTTTTGTTCCGGGTCGCTGCAACCTGTATCCAGGCAACAGGGCTCAGGGCTGCCTTTTTTTATGTAGGAAAGCAAAAGGTCTGCTGAGGACCTGTGTGGCAGAACGGATGGCAATATGAAAGTGATTTTCCCCAAAGCTGAAGTTGCAGTTGAGTCTGTGGGAGGTGCTGCTGTGGCTATTCGGGCTGGAGACTACATACTGGTAAAGGTGTGCTTCTTTCACTTCTCAGTCTGTAAAATTTTTGCAGAAGGATGTTTAAAATGATTTTTGTGGTTGACTTTGTGATGTGTTTGTTGCAGCTGTTTTACAATGTCTTTGTCTCAGATGCAGTCTAAAACTTTGAATGTTGTCAGCTGATGCGTTCTGCTGATCCAGACAAATACCTCGCAAATGAACAAGATCAATTTAGAGTGCAATATAATTTTTAATCACTTAAAAATGCCTACTGCAGTTGTAATTGTTTAAAGAGATAATGGCATAGATATGAACAAGAACCTAGAAATTAACCAATATTGTTCAACTTTTAGGCAAATAAATATTTTTTCTGAATACAGTTAATCAAATTTTCCAAATTTTCTAATTTTCTAGGCCTTTTTTGCCTACATATTCACAGGATCAATCTCATATCCAGCTTCTCAGTAATGAATTCCAATTAATCTATTGATACACTTGTCAGATGTTTTTCATTTGCTGGTCAGTGTACCACTTTAGATACTGAGGCACTCAGGAGCCATAAAACCTTTTCTCCTTATTTTAATAAGCAAGGGCACTTCAGGAAATTGAAGAAGTGACAACACTGAGCTCAATTTTTTTTATGTATTAGAACCAAGTGTTAACAATTGTTAACAACTTTGTCTTTTTTTTATGTATGTGTAGATGATGATGATTTCATTTTAAAATTTCTTGGAAAAGAAAATGTTATTACTGTGGAAATAGATTTTAAAAAAGAGCATGTGACCATTATCCGACATGTTTACTTGTCTGTCCTCCAAAACAGATTCTATCTTCTACCTCCCAGAGCCTAAGAGGTGAAGCACTCTGCCACAGTTCGTTGAGAGGCTCCTCAATAGGAACATGATTGACAGGTGACCAAAAGCAGAAAAAGTCCTGTGCAAATTTATATTGCTGTTATTTTTGCATTCAAAATTACTTGTATGATCTTAACTTTAAACATGAACAAAATAAAAATATTGGAAGTCAGTGTCAGTTATACTTGCTTTAAACTTTCGAGGCTGATTTCTATAGGCACAAGGAATTTGTTTAATTTATCTCTTGTAAACAGTAATAAAAATTGCAGAACATAATTGTGTGCCATAAAAGGTAAAATGACCGCAGACAGAAACAGTGGGAATTTTCGAACTTGGCATTCAGCCTGTAAACTGGACATCTGTGCTGATCAGCATGTAATCCTGCAGAAACACAGGGGACAAGGACAATGTTAGCTTTTTCTGTAGTTTTAATCCCTCATCAATATATCATCCATCCACCCATTATGTAACTAATCAATATTGGTCTTTAAAAAAACAAGAATTTTCTGACCCTGAGGACCTCCAGCTGGATGTTCACAAGCTTCATTTTTCCAATTGTAGGAAGTGGGTATCCCTTGGCAAGTTGAGCTATAAGTTAAACATTTCTTTAGCTGATCTGCAACATTTGTAGCATTTTTCACAATAGTTTCTATTGACATGTGACAGAAGTAAAAATCATGCATCATTTTAGCTGAACATGCCTCACAATGTTGTATATTAAATGTAATGTGCAGTATTATCATATAATTCACTGTTTAGCTGTTCATTCTAGATGATTGTACACTACAGCTGGATCTTGGTGATGCAGAAAAAGAATTACCAAATACAGAAACTTTTTTCTGTGGTATTTAGAAACATTTATTCAGCAAACAGCAATAATGATTTTGTGGATTTCCACTGATATCAGAAACATCAAAACAAAACAAAAATACCCCAAAATAACCAAGAAAATAAATATTACAAGACCACCACTTCGATCTTTTCATATTTTATTTCCATAATACGGGCTGAAAAAGTTTTCCTTAGTTAATTTTCTGGAAATGCCTTTTCTGTTTTTAGGTATTTCTTGCAAATGTTTTATGTACTTTCTTGCTGATCTCAGGATGATTCCTAGGTTATTTTTGTGCAATTTTATGGTGAATATAAAACTGACAATCAAGTTAACTGATGCAAAAAAAGGAATTGGCCACATTAAAAACAGAATCCAAGATTTTTAATAGTAAGTAATAATCTTTTACAGCTTTGTGGAACCCAGAGCCAGACTTGAGATAATTTCTAATCAAATGGTCATTCATTGGTCTACTGCATTCACTCACCATTTAGTTGTGGGATCACCACCACTTTGAGGACCATCTGCAGGATGTTGTCCAGTGATCTGACCTGCAGGAGAGAGTTAGTGACCAGGAATGTGACACACTGGGACCGGACTCAGACAGAAACTCACTTGAAAGTCTCCCACGTAGCTTGTCCTCAGGGTCAAAACCATTCTAGCAAAACAGACAAAAATTAGACTGTGACCTTTTATTTTTTCTCTTGAAGACCTCTTGCCCTCTGTGTTTAGAACAACTAACCAATTTTACTTTTAGTGACTTACTTGTTGAGGTGGACAGCTCCGGCCACCCTAATGTCTTTGACAAACACAGAGGCACTGATGCTGGTTTCCTGCACACAAATGTCAAGAACTTCAGTCTTTCAGGCAATTTGCTGTAAGTAGTGCAATTGTTTTCAAGGACGACTTACCAGGTTAAGGACAAAGAGAGGGGAGAGGGTGCCGTTAGGCTGGATGGCAAAGGCTTCCACTGTGCTGTTGACCTCAACAGCCACATTGTTGGTTTCAAAAGCGACAGTGGGACTTTTCACCGTCTTCACAAGCAGTTTCATCATCAGACCTGGGAAACGTTTGCCAATCTGAAAATATGGCAGGATATTTGCTGACATGTTCTCACGAAGCTGAGTTTAAGGAAATATTCAAGCATCACATGGCGTTCTGTCACCTGGGGGATGAAGGCTCCGAATGTTCTGGTGTTTAGCCTGAAGGGAGAGCTTTTTGGGATCTGTGGTGACAGCAGTATTGTGGTGCAGTCATGAAATTAGGTTAGGAGCTTTGTGATGCTGGAAAAACTTTTATTATATTCAAAGACCACATTTATTGATTATGATAAAAATCAGGATATCTAATTATAAATTAACAATCAGATGTCAGAATATTACAGGGGATTTCTCAATTATATTCACTTTCTTTTATTGAATTTCCTATCAACACACAACCTTTTAATTTTCTGTTGCTGAATTGAGCAGAAATATATATAGCAAAAATCTTAAAAGTAAAGGGTTAAAATAATATTTTCTATGTTGTTTTCAATTTTTCTAATGTTGTTTTCAATTTTTTTCGAATATTAAGAATAAGAATTATAATTAAAAAATGGCTCTTTTCATCAATATTCCCTCTTTACCACTTTTTAGGTACATTTGAACTCAGTAAAGGTTGTCTCATCCTAATAATTAATTTTATGCAGATTGTTTCGTTAATTCCTTGCTTATTTTTGTGTTGAGTTATTGTAATTATATATGGAAATTTATAGAGAATAATCTACAAATTTGAGGTATTTTCTTTATCGTAAATATTTTGGGGATAATGCAGGTGATAACAGATTTTGCTAATTAGTTTTTGCTGTTTTTTAATAGAAGTTTCCCTTGTTTTGAAGTTGTTTTGATTACTTTTCTGATAAAAATGTATCTGGACTTGGATATCATAATTTAAGTAATCAATATTTTATAGAATATCTATGATTTAAATTGGGTAATATTTAAAATCCGTTAACATAATGGATTGTAAATCAGATAAGATGCTGCCCACCATGTCATCAGTGATGTACAGGCTGAGGGCTCCAGCTGTGTTGTAAACGAAGGCAGCGGAGTTGGCTGTGAAGGCTGACACACCGATGTAAAGCATGTTTTTGGTCTGAGGTGGTAGGGAAAAGGCTACAGGGGAGAATGGAGGCTCCTGATGCTTCCCAATGTTGTAAAATTCCCCCTAGACAGGAGAGACACAGCACACAAACAGACTACATGAAGATGAATTTTCTTCGTGACAACATAAATTTTGTGAAATCTGTGGGATTTTTTTTTTTTATACCTTCAAATTCATGTCAATATAAGATTTATAAACTGTGGGTGCTGACACCATGGAATAGTCAATCTCTGCAAACTTGTCCACCTGGGCAACCACTGTAGGACATGTGACGGTGACTCATATATTCAGTATCATTAAAAAATCCAGGTAAGAGATAATTCAGACAATTTACCATTGAGAGTTTTCAGTTGAGGGTTCATATCAGACACAGCATCAGCCACCACAGGACACATCTAAAACCACAAAGAACAGAAAAATTCACCTCTCACCCTTTTAAGTCCTCAATGGAAATAAATTACATTTTTGTTCTCTCAATAGATACACCTCATAGCTAACAAACAACTGGACCATTATCTTCTACTGCTATTTAATTACAAGATAAATAAAATGAACATTTTAAATATTTTGGAGTCAATGGCATCAAATCATTTCAGTTGTCTTTTTATGTCAAGCTAACACATGGTCTGTAAAAAAGATGGGGCTTGTTTTTGCCAATATTGATTACTTGTTTTATCATGTGTAATTCATATTTTCCAGAGATTACATTTATAATCATGTAAGATGATGATGTGTTTGAAAAATGATTTATATGGTAAGTTCCAGAGCAGAGCAAGCGAAACATAGCAAATATATTTTATCATATGTATATGTAGTGAAATAGAGATGACACACAGAAGATTGAAGTGGAAGTTGATGTCTTTGATTTTTTATTGAGTATGATTGCTTTGTGTTTTTATTATGTATTTTCCCTATGTGCCTCGCCAATGAACAGAAATGAATAATTCATCTTTTTAAAAGATGTTAGTTTCAATGAAATAAATCAGTTAGTGAGAAAATTATTCACAAATAAAATGTTAATTGTTTCAAATGGCATTAAACTTTTGAACGTTTGATGCGCAGAGTTACCGTTTCAGAATTAAAACTTAACTTGCAGTTCAGGGTGGAAGGACTGAATAGTTGAACTAGTATTTACACATTTCCTGAGCAGTAGCTCCATCTACTGATACAAGTATTGATACACAGGATTTGGATACTATCTTTCAAGGAAGTATTGAGAAACCTAGACACAGGAAGAGCCTGGTGTCAGTTGTTGGACCCAGAAACCCTTAACTGACTTACATTGAGAGAGAAGCAGCTGCACCATGATAAAGACTTTTTTTGAAAGACACAACTTGTTGATTTAACCGCTGAATCATCCAAATTTGATTGATTTAGTCAAATAAAAATGGAAAGTGTTATGCTAGGGCCTCAAGCTTTAAAAGTGCTTTGACGAAAAACACAAAAGACCAAAACCTGGATGTCCAAAGTTTGTTTTTACATTATTTTTATTTTTACATTATGTAACACTGAAGCTTTTGAGGAAAAGTCAAGTAGGCTATGTCTACGTCTCTATCATACCATCATACCAAATTTAATCTGTGCTTGTCCTACCCATCCAGCTTTACTGAATTTTGATATTTAGCACCTAAATTACTTTGTTTCTGACCAGTTCAATGATCCTTTCACCATCTCTGAATAATCAGAGGCAATAGACAAAGACTGTTGAACTGAAGAGGAAATGTATGCCTCACTTGTGCACACAGGGTTCTCACCTGTGTCTGCATTGCACTACGAATGGCCTTGTCAATGAACTTTTGGAAAAGATTGTACAGCCAGCTGTGATAAAAAAAAAAGAAAAATGAAGGAGTTTGAGTGTGGGAAGTGACCATTCAGGTTCCCCTATACTTTCCCCAATACTAATTTGAGTCCAGCAAATTCACCTGGCTCCGCCGTGGAATTTGATGGTGGCACTCCCAATAGTGGCATCACAGTTAACACTGTTGACAACAGGATGGCCTGTCTCATCACTCTTAATGGTAATACTTGTAGTGATAGTGAGCCCGTTGACATTCAAATCAAAACTGCCGCTATCCTTTCTGTTAGAGGAGAGAGTAGGATTAGGTATAGTAAGACATGTACTTTCGTCATGTTGAATGTGTAAAAATCTCAGAGAATCTAGGAGAATCTTAATTCTCTGATGGATCCATACATTTCATGTCACAGGAATGCACAGTATATATTTCCCATCTTTGTTTTGGTTTAGAAAAAGTCTTTTGGATTTTGTTAACATCACTTGAACAAAAATTGCATGAATCATGTATTATAGGCTGTTAACCCTAAAAACAGGATAGACTGGCAGAGCAGATTATAGCACCAATGAATGTCTGAAATGTTCTAGATTCCCTCACATATCAGAAATCTACAGATTTTAGATATAGATATACTCATGTTTTATTTACATTATTCTGAGGTACTTGACTCTCCAGTTTCCATTCATGCTGATGAAGGCATCACCGATTGACAGTCTGACACCACTCCCCGGTACGAGATCCACTTCTGACTTCGGCAAGCCCACGTCCACTATGTGCATGCTGAGAAAACGGTTAGGTTTGGAGCTCCATTCTTCATAACTGTTCACTTGTGTGGCCACAACTTTTGACAGGACTTACTTTGACAGGCTGTACCTGACCTTGCCGATGGGAGCCACACTCTGTGTCCCGGAAATATCTGGAACTTTGATCATTTTAAGTTTCTGCAGGATCTTTGCCATCCCCAGCTGATGGCCTGGTAGAGGGAGAGAACACCTTAACGATAAATGGAAAACGATCTCACACACCAATAGCAGCAGATCTGCGACGCAAGACACTACCACATCATTGGGAGTAACTGGGGGCTCAGTGTATTGCCCAAGGACCCTTTCGCATGCAGACGGGAGGAGGCCGGAATGGCACCGCCAACCTTTCAATTGTGAGTACGCCTGCTTTACCAGCTGAGCCACGACTGCGCCCATTGAGCCATAGCCATCTCTGATGTAATCTGAGGTTTGTGCTTTATCAGACTTACCATATTCAAGGCCTTTTTGAGTTAGTCTGACTTTTACACCCGGGCTTATGCTCGAGGTCTGATGGATGAAAGCCATCAAGGCCAACCAATAAAACAGCATCTTGACTTTCTGGGAGACAAAAGCATTTAGATAATCATCACATGAAATAAATGGAGACTTCCTCCTTCCTTCAGTGTTGTTATGCCACACCACTTCCCAACTCTTAACAGATAAAAATTAAAACCTCTTTGCTCTGCAGGGTCAGTGTATCCTTCCACCTCTACTACTGTGACTCTCAACTGCAGTTTTGTTAATTACTAGAGATTATTTTCACGGTCATGGTCACGGTAAAATTCAATGTGACTTAGTTTAGAAATAGTTGACCCTCTACAACCATACAAGAAACCATATGACACCCGTTTAGTCAGCAAGTGTTTTATTGAATTAGGCTGAGATCACGCAAAGCTTTCGGTATGATATATGAACATTTGACTCTGAATAGGAGTGTTCCAAAGTTTCACTGACAAATACTCATAAACTCATTACATTGTTTCAACGTCCTGCTCCAACAACTGAATGTCAGCAAAACTTTCAAGCCATCGATAACTGTATCAACAGCTCGAGGAGGAAACTGGCTACTGATTTGTGTATGTTCTGCTGATGATCATGCTCACTTGGTATTTGTATGTTTGAATGATATTTTTTGACTCTGAAAAAAACAGGAACAACAGCTAATGAAGAACATGTGATGAACTGAAAGATGCGTTTTCATGCGGAAAATTCAACTGACGAACGTTCCCCCTTTCCATCAATGTCTTCTTGCAAAACAAAGAAAAACCAAGAAATAAAAGTGAACACCTACAACCTCATCTTCAACAGTATTAATATCCAAAGAGATAGTCAATCAATTGAAGCTTCAACGCAATATTTTCAAACGTGGTAACAACTTATGTAGATGTTGTGATTATAAAGTCTCACAAAGCAGTTTATTCCTGTATCACCACGTCTTGCTGTGCCTTCTTTCAAATATACTTTTGCTACTTTCAGCTTGAGTGATTGAAGAATGTTATAAATTCCCACAACAGTAATGTGACTGAGAGGAACAATTTCTGCAATTTAGGATATCTTTCAACCAATACAGTTTAAAAAGTAAAACCTCTGTTTCGATAGAAAAGGCTTCAAGATCCTGGTCTTACCTAAATCCGGAGTTGAGCAGGGCAGACACTGTCACTCTGGCTGCCTGAAGTCAAGAGTTAAAGAGGAAGAAGCACAAGGCCTCTAATTCACTTACTTAATCAGGAACTAGGTCAGTGGAAAGCAAACAAAGACTCAATGTTTTACATATATGTTAAATACCACCCTCCCAAAATAAAAAAATGGCAACAAAGTTGTTTCTCTTTTGTTTTATGAAGCAAATAAGGTTTTAAAACTTTCAAACCTATCATCTCTAGCAGTGTTGTTACCAGTCATATTGTTTATTCTATTTTCACCATGCCAAGAAACAACTGGTAACAAATCTGATTTGATCATTTATATTTTACCCTGTTTTTCACAAGTGGGCCACTCACGCAATTCTGTGCAGCAGAAAAAAATAACATTTTTTTTGTATGGATAGAATGAAGTTAGCTGCTGCTTTTGTTCCAATCCAGCGACTACCGAGCCACATTGTAATGAGTGTGAAGTTGTTTTCACATCTACCTGGTGATTATAAATCACCTATTCACTACCTTCTATCTCTGTAATCATTCTATCAGTATTTGTTGCAGAACAGAGAGTGAAGGAGGCTACTGAATGGAAATGCCAGTTAAAGTAAAATGGGCTTCATTTCATAGAGCATGCTGTCTGATTCAATTGGAGATTTCTTATTTTTACTGGACATCACTAATGCTTCTGCTAACTTGTGCAGCCCAATGATTCCCGTTCCTCTCAGTGACAAGAAAAGTACCTATTTCATCATGGGTCATTTTTCTCAGCTTAATGCCAGATGGGATGTGTTAACTGATGCAGTCAGGAGAACAATAAATTCATTGTTCAGTTTCTATTATCACTGAATAACACTGCTATGAATCTAAAATTTGAAACACGGAAAGAAAGAGCAGCCACAGATCATGAACAGTCTTATTCAAAATGAATTTATTTGGGCGGAGTTATTGTATTTAAACAATAATTTTAAGGCTGCTGAGCATGCAGTGATGTCAGCTATATCCACCTCCTGCAGTTCATCTGTTACATTTACTGTATGGAGTTTGAGCTACAGACTGATAGGGATTTGCAGCAAAAGATAATGTAAAATCTGAAAAAGACCAGATTAATTTTAAGTAATACCTTTTTATAACTGAACTGATAAGGGAGGCCTATGATATCCTCTTTGATCCTCCCAGAATATACTGTACACTTGATTACACTAACAGTGTATACAGTCATCTTGTACCTCAAAAACTAGATCTCTTCTAGATGATGTTGAATATCTAAACCAAATTTCCTTTTCTTATTTTTCTTATTCAGAATCTTTTCTGGAACCACCACTCTTTATCTGACACTATAATTCGAGAGCCTTGCATGACTTTTCCTGCAGATGGCAGTGTAGCTATATTTTACAGGTGCGCGTGTTTGGCAGAAGTCTTTTCTTATGATGGTGTACAATTTGTTACCCATTAATAAAATCATTATGTCAAACCCTTTTTTTGTCCACTAATGTAAAAAAAAATCCAATTGGTCATATTCAAGCTCTGATAGTTGGAGATATGGGTTTTTATGGGCAAATTTACAGATGCTTCTTGGTTGGGATGGCATTAAAAAGCCACAGAATTATTTGCCAAACAGCGTATGATGAGATGCAAATCATTGTCATGATGAAAGGCCATTGTCAGAAAAATTTACCATCGAAATATTGGAAAAGTTTCTTATCGATCTTATAATACATTTAGAACTGTTTTTTTTTAACTCCTCCTACTACTACTACTTCTAATAATTATGATGATAAATTGTTGACTGTTTGGACCTAAGTTGGTGAACATGAGATAGTATTTGAAGAAAATAGCTGTCCTTTTTTGAGACCATATTATTATTTTATTGCATAATAAATACACTAAACTCATTCATTCATTCATTCATTCATTCATTCATTCATTCATTCATTCATTCATTATCTGTACTGCTTATCCTGCACTCAGGATCATGGGGGGTCACTAGTCGATCTAGGATCAAGTCCCTATCTGTTCAAATGGTTTCCCTTGGAAATCCTAGTTTTGTTTCAAATCTACTGGCATGACAAAATTAAAATATTTAAGGCACATAAAACTATCTTGAAACCAGAAATATTTATGACTTAAGGTGTCAGGGGAAGAGGTGGCTGATAACATCCTATGTGTCTGATATAGAGTTGACCAAAGGTCAGTTGCAAAGCTTAGAAACTTATTTTTGCTTACTTGCACAGACAATTGACAAACATAAGAAAAATGGTGGACCTTGAAAATTGATTTGCAGAAATCTAATAAATCAATCAATAAGCAGGCTGAGAGTCATTTGGCAATTTTCTGCTTCAATGTGCTGCTAAACCTGTGCTGCAGGGTTGGGGAATTCACAATGACAGCAGTTCATTCTAGAGGAACATCCTTTGCAGATTAAAACTTATTTTTGTGATGTTTTTGCTGTAAATTGATGCCCCGAAGCTTTGGAATTGTGACGGAACAGATGATCTGAGATCGTTGTGGACTAACTATGGGCAAAGTCACATCTTTCTTCCCCCGGGATGGAAGATCTCCAAGGACGTCCTTTCACTTCTGGGCTGTAGATGTCCATTTTGCATTTTTAAACTCAATCAGCATTTTTCTATTAAGCAATGAAATTAATTTCACATGAAGAATTGGAGTAATCCCACGCTGGGTCATGACTCATGTATTTGTGTTTGATCAGTGAGTAACGGACGTTAATAACTAATGAATGCAACAGAGAAACAGCAATCAGTCTGCAAAACTGACACTTATGATTTAATTTGATCCTGCAGTTTAATGAATGATGCCATAAATTAACAGGGTAGAGGTAAACACAGAAAGATTATGAAATTAGCAGTTAGCCTTTGATAACAGTTTTAATTAATTTCACCCACTGGCAGTAACAATTCATATCATTCCAGAATGAAGCAGCACAGCATCAATAGATAGATAGATTAATAAATAAATCAAAATTTTGAAAAAGCCTGAACATGCTGGTCTCATCAAAGTGGCTAGTTTAATATGCACGAATCAGGTTTTCATGAACTTCTCACTGCTGTGCAGCACTATGTACTTGTAACGTAATTCGGAAGCTTTTTTACTCTTTAAATCAGAAATTTCTAACTCTTGCAGATTTAGAAGTAATAATTCTAATAGAAATATTTAAGTCTGTTTACTCAGAGAAAAAATGCATTTTCATCAAAATGTTAATCTGTGGCTTATGAAATTTTTTAGGATACATGAGACAAAAAGGACCACCTTTTTTGAAGACGAAAACATTTATTCCTACCAGAGCGGCTCCACTGCCACTGACCATTAAATCATATTAGTATTGAGTATGTAGCCCAGTTTAAGGTTCCTTTCATCCCGCAATGGCTTAAACTAAATGCTCATAGCTCTTTTTTTTAATCAAACAGGCAAGGCATTGATGTTTATGTGCAATGTTTATTATCAAGAGTGACAGAATTAGTCTGAAATGTTTGCAACAAATCCAACTGAGACCAAAGGGAATATCCAGTCAAAACCCCAAGTGTAACATGGATGCAGAGAAAGAAACAAAAACAGAAAGGCACGGGGTCCCTGGAGTCAGTCCATTGCATCTTTTCAGGATCATTTACCTTTTTTGTCCAGTGTCCCTTTACATGAGGCTGAATTCAGGAGTTTTCACTTTTGACCATCTGAACAACCAAACTACCATGACTGAGAGTATACAGGGGCAGACTTTGATCAAAATATTCTGTTCAGAATTAACGTGTATAGAATGATTACTGGAGCTTCCTTTATCCAGAGAAGCACAGTTCCAGGAAATCTATTACTAGAGGTATTCAACATTGGGATATTTTCCCATCTTTATTCAAGAGAGTGTCCTTCAATTTAAAAGCATGACTTATTTATTTGTGCCCCTCTTCCATAAAACCCTAACCTCTTATTTTTGCAAGGATTTCCTGTTTTCAACCCCTCTCCTCACGCACATGCTAACTCTGTGCACTTAGAAAATTGTCTGCCTTTTGGTTTTCTTCTCTGTTCTTGAATAATTGGGGCATATTACCCCAACAATAGATTTACTGGCACTGACCAATGAAATGCTCAGTGCACCATTGAGGTTTCTTTTGCTGTATTTAAATATAAAGGCAATTTTAAATCAACTGTAGTCTGTCCTTTTAGAGCAAACTATCTACCATTGTGGTAATATTACCCAAGTATTTGTCTAACGTGTGGTAAAAAAATTCATATCAAATTTACTGGTTCAAAGAGGCTTGTATTGATGAAACCCTCTTGTGCCTATATTATTCCTAAACATTAGCTCTATTACCTAGTTATGGTTTCTTTAGATAAAATAAACCTTACTATGCAATCAGATTAGATTAGATTTTAAGAGTTGTGTCTAAAGATGGCATGAAGTTATCCATTTGATGATTTTGAAAAAACAAAACAAAAAAAATGCACAATAACTTAACCTATTGTGAACATGAGTTTTTACTGGAGGACAAGTTCTTGTCTTTCTACAACTTGCAATGCTTAGTTATTCTTGTAGATGTGCCTGGCAGTGGTCCTGATGCTAATGACAACAATCTGTGTCAAAACCATGATATTACTTCTTCTTCTTTTCCTTTCGGCTTTTCCCTTCAGGGGGCGCCACAGCAAATCAACCTTCTCCATTGAACCATATTCTCTGTATCCTCATCTCTCACGCCAACTACCTTCATATCCTCTCTCACTAGGTCCGTAAATCTTCCTCTAGACCTCCTGCCTGGCATCTTCCATTCCAGCATCCGTCTACCAAAATAGTCCCTATCCCTCCTCTGTACATGACCCAACTATCTCAGTCTGGTTTCTCTGATCTTCTCTTCCAAAGATCTGACATATGCTGTCCCCCTGATGGACTCATTCCTGATCCCATCCATCCTCGTCACTCCCAAAGAGAACCTCAACGTCTTCATCTCGGCGACTTCCAGCTCTGCCCCCTGTCTTTTGTTCATTGCCACTGTCTCCAAACCATACAGCATCGCTGGTCTCACCACTGTTTTGTAAACCTTTCTTTACATTCTAGATGATATTCTTCTATCACATAGAACCCCGGAAACTTTTATTCACGCATTCCAACCTGCTTGAACCCTTTTCTTTACCTCTTTTCCACACTCTCCATTGCTCTGGACTGTTGACCCTAAGTAACTGAAATCCTCCAACTACTTGATCTCCACTCCCTGTAGCCTCATAATTCCAACCGGGTTCCTCTCATTTACAGACATATATTCTGTCTTGCTGCGACAAATCTTCATTCCTCTTCTTTCCAGAGCATACCTCCACCTCAAAAGATTTTCCTTAACCTGTTCACTGCTCTCACTGCAGATCACAATGTCATCTACCCTATATTCCTGTCTTTTCTGAAAAAAAAAGTATTTACCACAGCCATTTCCACCCTTTTTGCAAAGTCTACCACCGTCTGTCCCTCTACATTCCTATCCTGAATACCAAACCTGCCCATCACTTCTTCATCACCTCTATTGC
>CAAKHD010010872.1:20801-83727 GCA_901007705.1 Fistularia tabacaria | reverse complement strand
CTTGACCTTTATCAAGAAAGGTTCTACATTTGCAAGGAGTTGTCAGTCACATTTAATTATACAGCTAGGATATCTTGAGAGAGAGATTGAACGGTAGCTCCCGTTACTGACTTTAAGAATATACAAATGTTTGATGAAATGTGGCCGGGCAACGCTAATTTTATTGGTCTGTATCCTTGGCTGTCCCTCTAGGTATGTCCGATGCAGCTATCATGGAGCTGAACCTGCCGACAGGAATCCCAATCGTGTACGAGCTGGATGCAAACCTGAAGCCTGTCAAGCCCATGGCTTTCCTGGGTGATGAGGAGACTGTAAGAAAGGCGATGGAGGCTGTTGCTGCCCAGGGCAAAGTCAAGAAGTGAGCCCAGCCCGCAGGCACGACAAGGAGGTGGAAAAGAAAAAAAAAAAAAAAGACTGTCCGGCCCGTGTCCTCTCGTCCTGACCCCTTGGTCCGTTCTCCTGTTTCCATTCCAAATGGGGAAATATTTAATGGCTCTTTTGGAAACAAGCCACTTTGAGCACATTAGCCTTGTTTTCTTTAAATTACAAAGAAATGACCCGTCAACACAAGCAGGCAGCTGGGTCCCGCAATCTCTGCACCCAACTCATCACCCACTAATAGCAGTCCTTTTAAATTGTGGGCCCCGCCTCTCTGACCCATCCAATAAAGACTAAAAGTGTTTTTATGTAGGCCTGTGTCTGTATAATTTTCACCAATCTCTTGCCACTGTCTTCACATGATTCAGTCATACTTCATCTTTCTCTGCCACCCGTCTTCTGTTTCCCATTTGGAAAGAAGTGGTTTCAGCAAAGTGCAAAGGTGCTGCGAAATTGTATCCAGCAGAAAGAGAGGAGGATGAGGAAACAGAAACACAGAGAGAGAGACAGAGTCACAGGGTTCATTCTGGCAGCAATCCCATTATAAAGGACAGTGTCTGTCTGAAATATTCTGCCTATCCTCTCACAAAGTCAGATCACACATGGACACATGCGTTCAATAGGAGATCAAAATGTTCTATTGCACTGAGAGTTGTTTAACAAACAGTAGATCTACATCTTGGAACGGCAAAATAGTGAGAAACTTAAAGGTAACAAATTGGAGGTAAACATGTTGGGCGTGGCTCAGCGTCACGACCCTTTACAGACAGGGTTGACTCCAAGAAATGAAATATTTGGAATTATCACATATATTCAACATATAATGATTGGCCCTGAGTATAAGCAGTCACTACAAATCCACTTCATTAAACATCATGGGTGCATAACTTTTTTCCTTCACACATTGACATCTTTGTGTCCTATGACTCGTCGAATTGTAAAAGGATATCGACCCGGGTGCAATATTATACATTGCGAGACGATCAAATGTGTCCTTTGTAAATAAAACCCCATTTATACAGGGGTGTTTGTGGCTCAGTGGGTAGAGCATGCATCCCTCCCATCAATGGCTCCTCCTGTCAACATACTAAGGTTTCCTTGGGGCCAGACACCAAACCCTAAGTTGCTCCTAATGACCTGGTTAGCACCGAATGACAAAGTAACACTCACAGCAACACTGAAAGCAGAATAGGGTGACGGCAACAATGTAATTACACATTTGCTGCAATAAAATATTGTTCACTTTCTTGTGCTTTGAAGCAAAAGCCATTTCCTTTTTCCAGATGTCAAAATGATAAAAAAAGGTTCAGCTTGTACAGTTTTAGGTCTGATGAAACTTTGAGTTAGCTTTTCATCATCTAGTGGTTCAGTCTGGATCTCACTGATCTACCATCTATTTCCACCAGGGTGTGCCAGGCTGATCCCTAACTTTTTACCGGGGGTTAGACAATTAAAGAACTGAAAGTGACAGTTAAAAGAGCATTGAAATAAATATGTTTATTGATTTCTGTTGATAAATGTAAAATCATGTGACAATGCTGTGAAACAAGGGACCATGTAGGGGAGAATATATATTTTGTATGTACTGTATTTTGGGTTTGGGTCCTCCTACTGTTATTTATTTTGCATTGTCATTTGTTTGACTATCAGAAAACATGGCATCACATTGCTTGGAAAACACACAATATAACTAGCAATACATAAAGAAGACACCACTGCAAGTACTATTAAGATTTCAACTGTCACCTGGACTCAGATGCAATGGTTCTTTGCCATCTATGTGTCACTAAAGAGCAACCTGGTGAAGGTGAACAATAACAAAATTAATGTAATGGTGTTAAACGTGTAAAACGTGACTATAATTTGTTAAAATCTTACTGAAATGCAAACATATAAACTGGAAGAAAATCCAAAGCCTTTAGCCAAAGACATAATCGGATAATCTACCCATTAATCAAAATGACTGAATTCTCTTAATTATTTTTTGCATGTATGATACATCCTCAGAAAACCTCTTTTTAAAGTCAACCTTCCTCAAAGGCATGATTTCAAACAGCATTTTATGTTGTTCTAACTAACTTCATGTGGATCTTACATTAACCAAGAGAACTTTGTTTCCCCTTTTCTTTGTTTCAGATCGCAGCCTTTGACAGGGAACGGGATGTTTTTTTTACAGTCAAGTGTTTTGACAGTTTTACCAGCTCAGTCGTGTTTCACTGTGTTTTGGTCAGGAGGCAGTTTCGCAGAGGTCTGCCTCTTAAAGGGTTTGAAGAGCCTCGGGAGGGATGCTACTTTGTATGGGTTTTTCTTGTACGTCACTGCTTTATTGGTTTCTCCTTTGGAAACATCGATGTACTCCGCAGCACTCATCACATTATTTTCTATGTTGTTGATCAACTCCCCCTGGTGGAATGAAAATATAAATGACTGTTTAAATTTCATAACCCAGGAATACTTTACATGTTTTTCTAGTTTAGTACAAAATGAGGCGTTGTACCTGAATCTCCAACAGCATGGCAGAGTCAGCAAACACATCCTGCAAGTCTCTGATGCTGGACTCCAGGCAGACGATGTCGTGGTGACGACACTCAATCTCACCCAGAGTCCGGCCTGAAATCCGAGCATCTGATTTGAGCTGTAATATAAAAGGTGCAAAATTACAGGCCTTTATTCCAATGTGTGACAGCGACCTTGAGTCCCTACATTGCTCAATACTTTCAAAAATATTCTTGATCCCTTATGGATCGCCCTAGTCTCTGGAAATATCTCTGAGGACAGTAGGTCTACTGGAAGATTGGATCAGTGTCCAAATGCCTTAATAAATAATTAGTTCAAAGAAAATATATATTGTATGTACATGTTGGTTGAATCACAAGGGATTCCAATGGAAAAGTGAATTGGTGAAACTTATGTCTGGATTTTCTCATTAAAAACCAAGTCAGGACAGTGCATTGTTGTTAAACACTGAAAGAGAATCACACTTACATCACATATGAAGATGGAAGATTTGTCACAGTTTAGCATCCCCTCCAACTCCTCATCTGAGGTCACTTTACCCACTGAGAGAGAAAAACTGATTAAATGAAAGACAGAAATCAGGGGATTGCACACAGAGCTTAGTTTAGTTTGTCAATAATGTATCAGCTATCTAATGAACTTAGAAGTATGCATGCCTAATCAATCGAAAATAGACAGAGTATAATTCACCATAAGTTTGAGAGACTTAAGAGCGAAGTTGTACTTTGGAAAATTACATCATTTGACTTCTGTGATGTTTATTCGAAGAAGGTTTAAAATTTGTTTGGCTTGAATTTTCAGTGGAACTGGAAATCAGCGGATGCCAGGATCTGCAGTGAGGAAGAGGCTCCTTGTGCAGTTTTCAACTCTTTTCAACTCTTCCCCTCCATGATTTAGACCATCACGTATGGGTTACAGGAACGGTTAAAAACTAAAACTCAACCAAACAGATGTTCAAACCACTAAAATCTTGTGAACAAGGGCTTAGCAGGAATTGCTTTCCACTTCAAATGTGACAGCTATGTCAATAGTATGACATCACTGATTGCAGAACAAACCCTTTGGGCAACTTACCTATCTCCAGTTGCCTTAGAATGTGTGCTTTGCATTTCTCCCTGAATGAGATCTGCGCTTTATGATAGTTCCTCATGACCTCAGCAAAGGACCAAGTCAGGTGTGAGTGCTGGCAGAAGGTACAAGGGTTGACAAAAAAAAATAAAATATAATCCGATAATTTGAACAGAGGGAAATATTTCTTTAAAAGCAGGCAAGGTTAGAGGTGGCGTTAAGTGAATAGTGCCGGCAGAAGTTTACAACTTCAAATGGGAAAAAGATTTGGGTGCTGACACTGCAAGGTTTGTGAGTGGAAACCCCCTTTTGATAAAGGTACCATCACTTAATGTTATATCAACTGACAACAGGGACACTTTTCTAGGCCACACATTGGCTCGATCACTAAAAACCCTGGGAGCTTATTTGGAAATGTTTTGGTGCAAGTGATGGAGCAGAAAGAGTATCTTATGTCATTAACATTCTGCAAACTGAATTTTAAAACCAGCACAAAATGAAATCTTAAACTTTTTAGTTTAGTTTTGGACCTCAGTTCAATAACAAGAAGTCTTTCCCGACAGAATTTCAGTTTTATTTTCTCTAACAATCACTCAGTGATTACATATTGCATTGGTGATAGGGAGGTCAGATAGCCGCCTTCCAAGCGGTTGGCCTGGGTTTGATTCCCAGCCAACACATCCCTTTACAAAATTTCCTCCGGGATCAATAAAGTGATTCTGGTATAGCACTTATGATATTGTAATTCCTCATCTTAATGATGTTGCAACCCTGATCGTAAGAAATGAGACGGGCTAATAAACCTGGTTCTTCTGAATACGTTTGGTTGCTGAAGAGCCCCCATGTCTGTAAGCTGCAGGTAATTCCTCCTGCATTACTGAAAGAACCAATGAAAACAGAGAAAGTTGTTGAAAGTAAAGGTCTTTCACTTCCTAAAAGAAAAAAAAAAAACAGAAGAGCCAAGTTCTTATAGAACATCATCAACAGCACACAGGAACCCTTTTTTTTTATAACTCATTTGCAAGGCAAACACTGTGACATTAAGTATTGTCTGAGCATGAGGAAGTACGATTTACTGTTGGGTTTTTTTTCTCAGTGCCTCTCATACAAACAAGATATGTTCGATCAAAATACTTCACGTTTTAAATTGTTCATAGCTATTACTTGAAATCATACATGTTGACAAACCTTTAATCTTTGTCCGGATCAAGTCAGCATTCTTCTTGATGTCATAGTTTATCAACTCGATCTCATCTTTATATTCTAAGGAAACAAGTGAGGTCAATATTTAGCATAAGTGTTGTTTGTTGTAGTTATTATGAAGTCATTTACAGTCTAAAACAGAGTTTGATGAGTCTCATGGATCTTATTCAACACAGTTAATCTCTGGCATGCGACTTTTTTATTTTTTTGCTCCATAAAACAACACAGATTAGACACACCTGCAGGTTATAACTGGTTTTATTTCTATTTACTGATGCTATTTTACATCGCCAGTACTATCATTTGGGCACGATGGCACAATGGTGGGTGGTTCCAGTTCACAGCAAGAAGGTCTGTGGCTAAATTCTGACAGGCGGCCTTTCTGTGCGGAGTTTGCATGGTTCTCTCGAGGGTTTCCTCCCACAGTCGAAAAACATGCACTATGTTGATTGGAGACCGTAAATTGCCAAGTCGTGTGAATGACAGAGTGAATGGTTTTTGGCTCTTGTATGGTGACCGGTCCAGGGTGAGCTCAGCCTCTGACCAGCTGGGATAGGTTCCATCCTACCAACAACCTTAGCTGCAGTAAAGGTAGTATAGGTAGTGAATGAATGGATGGATGCTGTTGTGTGAGCATGTTATGGATGCATACATTGAATAGAAAAATCCATCTTTTAAATGACAACCGGAGTGTACTTTGTTGAACATATCAAGATAGATTGTGCATACCAGGTAATCTACAAATAATTGTGTTCATGTTGTGTTGTGCCCAGTCTTGTCATTGCTGGTTGCTTCAAAAGGGGGGATTTTGCCCCTTTGGTGAAACAATGGATTCACTGCGATTTTCAAATTCAGTTTTCCTTGCCGAATATAGAGCCTCAAAGAGCGGTGTTCTGTGGATCATATTTACTTGTTTCTTGGTTTGGGGAAGAGAGGATGATTGCATGTCTTCGCTCCAGCTCCTCTGTTTGACGGGAGATGTTCTCAATGAGGCTTCTCACCTCCCCCACCTGCACACGCACAAACACAACTACATGAAATTATACATGTTTAAAGTCTTGCATAAAAAACCTTAACAACTTACTGTTCTGAAGAAATCGGCCATGTAGACTTCACTTATTTCTGTCATCCTTTAATTTCTGTATGATAAAACAAAACAAACAAACAAACAAACAAACAAAAAAAACCGGGGACTTGGCTGGTTTGTCAATCAGCAACCGGAAATGCTACTTCAAGGGAACACTGGAAATTAATATTTGCAACGTTTCCAAACGCACCATTGAAATGCTGGACTTAAGCCATTTACTTCCTGCCACGCCGTTAAATAACCAACTTCCAAAAAGTTAACTTGCCGTTATATTAATAACAGCGGGACATATTACACACCTTTAGTATTTCTTACGTCGTTTATTGTCGCATCCGAAAGTTCGGCATCTACCTGTCCTCGGAAGAGAGAACAGCTTTGAAACAAAGGGCGTCGCACAGGTGCGCTTCCGTTACGAGATGGCGTGAATCCGCTCGTTCTTGTCGATGAATCACCGGTCTTACAAGAGCGACGATGAACAAAACTGTTAAATAAAGGCGAGGTAAGCCCGTCTGCGGCCGGAAAGTGAAAGTTTGAATGGTTTACAGTCTCTCCCCCCCCCCCCGCAGCTGTATTGTTGAGTAAATAAGGACACCTGGTGGGGAAAACAGCGCCGTGTGACTTTGGGATTCTCAACGTGGCCAAACAGTTGAATTACAAGTATGGCGTCGTGGATGAACCGAGAATCCCTCGCCTGCAAGACTTCCATTGAGAATGTCATTTAAAACACAGACGCATTAAATTTTAGCAGTATTTGTCTGTTATTCTTATCAAGGTACTCGGTACTACAATTCAAGTTTATGCAGTAATTCACAATACATACTTCCGTTGACACTCTTCATGATTTGAAAGGAACAGTGAGAGGAATCTGCTCCTTATCTTTGTGTCATGAATGCTTCTTGTATTAACTGTAAATGTTGTGTGGGAATCCCTTACTGAGTGCTGTTTTGTGCTGCTCTCCTTCTCCGCACCTGTTTTCTTGCTTACTGACTTCCTTGTTCCTGTGCCTAGGATCTCAAGTTCTTGTTCTCAGGTTTCTCATTCAGGTCTATTGGCTTGAGGGTATTTTAATTTTTATGTTTTAGAACAATTTTTAGCATTAGACATTAGCAGTATGGGATCTCTCATCCTTGCCAAGTTAGCCAGTCAAAGTTTTCATCAGAAAGTCTGATGTTGGGCACATCCCACGTGAATATTGTCTCTGTCGTCTCTCTTTTTACATTATTTACACTGGAAAGTATTCGTACAACATGTGTGTGGAAGTTCTCAGTCATCCAGGTCATGGTTACTTCTTGTCAAAATCGTCTTCTCATGGGAACTGGACTTGATTTTCTTACCTTGAAGACATTTCACGTCTCATCCGAGAAGCTTCTTCGGTTCAAATGGACTGTATATAAACATCAGGGTTGGGGGCTAGTCGAAGTTGCAATGGCTTGTTATGCAAATCAGAGAATTGTTTTGCACATGCAAAATAATTCTCGCCCCAAGAAGATTTTGACAAGTATTTTGTACAACCCTTTACAATATTCTGTTGAGTGTTCCAAAGTTTTACACAAACATCAGTTCAACGCAATCCAAACATTTACAAAATACAAATCAGGGTACATTTCAAAACAAGAGACAATATATGAAATGCGGAAATTGTGCATTTTCACACATTGTTCTGAACTTCAGAAAAATAAAGGGAGAAAAAGCTTGAATTTCCCCGTTTCCGTTTCAGTCTCACCAAATTTAAAAGAAAATAAATCTCTGCACATTTAAATGATTGAACAGTTTAAGGGGCTCATTTTCTTCCCCTCTTATATTAAACAACTCCCCTACTCTTTTGCTTAGTGACAGAATCGAGCTCTAGCTTGCCCTGCCAAATATTTCAAAGCTGGGCTAAAGTGGACTCAGAGCCTGTCTCATACAGATGTGGGGGTGGCTTGTGGTGGGCCCAGAACCATATCGAGTTTTGATTATGTTCATTGTGGAGAAAGCTGGCCCACAGTTGTGTGCAGAGCTAAACATAGTCAAGATGTATAAGGCTACTTTCCTTAGACCAGGAAAATTTGTCTCAGGGACCATTTGGAGCCAGAAACTGTTAGAGTCAGTTTTTACAAATTGTTCTTTCAGGACCAAATCTATTTGGAGACCAACCCCTTGCCTCTGGAAATGCCAAGCATTTAACCATTTTGAGTGCTGAGTTAGTTCCTTTGCAAACCCCCTGATATCTGTGATGAGAAATGGGATCTGAGTGAGTATGGAGAGCCGCTGTCCGAAGCTGAAACTGTCGTAACAGCTCCTGAAGTTTACAATCAGCTGAGTCAAAAGACAAAGACAAGTCTCTCAGTCCCGGAACCTGTTCCTGCAATGCTGGGAAATGTAAACAATCTCCCCGCAGGTCCTCCTTGCACATCTCAAGTTTAGTCTGAAATGAGTGCACAGTTGGCATCAGTTCACAAATTTAATTATCCTTGCCCAGTAGCCTCCAACTGATTTGGTTCATTCAAATTTGAATTGATATAAACGAAAAGGGCACACTGTCTTTCTGTTTCTCATTTTCTGAGAGACAACTATGTTACCTTCTGGCTTCTTAGTGTTGCCAAAGTAGATGCTTTCCTCCTAATGGACCAAAAGCACGCTAAGACCTTGCCTTTGCTGAGCCATCTCACATTGTTGTGCAGCAAAAGGTTATCAACATTGGCATCAGTTTTTCTGAGGAATTCCTGAAGCATGCAATACTGGTAAGAAGAGAATGCCCCTCGAAAATCGTTTTTTTTTTTTTCAATTATTGTTTTCATCACGTCAGCATGCTCATCTGACAGGGAGGCGCAGAGAAAAGATTAATGAATGATGCGATGACCCAAAACTCTTCTCTGTCAGTCATGCTACAGCTCCTTTCTCTCTTCCTACCATACCAGGGGCTCCACCTATGTTAATTGGTAAATGTCTTAAGGGAGTGACGCCAAACCGGTCTTTACTGAATGCTCCCTGGTCTGTGTTGGGATACACTGACAGCTCAGCATTGTCTCATGTCAGTTGACTCATGAACAGCTAAGCGTCCTCTAGTGCATTGTGCATAGCTTCATCTAGCTGGGTTAGCATGTCCCAAGTCAATATTTCACTCTTTATTTGTGTCAGATGGTGTTGATTTTGGTGTCTGTTTTATTTTCTTCGCTTTATTTTATCACAAAGCTCTTGCTTTTCATTTCCCTCAGGTCGTGTTTATGAGGTCTTGGTCCATATATTACATCTTCTAAGTCCGGACACAGACTCCAATTCGCCTGTTAGTGACCTTTAAGGGCTCATTTATGACCTACATTCACATGTGAATAGATCTGTACGTTCTGAAAGTTCTGAATGTCACTGCCCTCATACTTCCCTGCATCATTTGTGTTGGAATAAACATTCAGCAGAATGTCCACAAGGGGGTGCTGATTAGAGCCAGCGTTGTGTTCTCCACTTCTGCTTCATCACCGTCCAATTTATCCCAAGTTCCCAGCCAATTTCCTCCCACGGGTTCTACAACAGGTGTGTCTCAGTGATGTTACATCATACATACGCTGATGATTTCATAGCCTTGACTCAAAAAGTTCAGCTATTTTTCAAAATTTCTCACAGCTTTGAGATTTACCTCAACAGTATTGCTGTGGTTATTAGTAGTACTGCTCCATTGGTCCTTATCAGTTAATTTTCAGGAGACAGACTGAAAAATGCACAAAAAAGGCTATTGTGATGAGCAAAGGGTTTTTGCTGAGTGTCACTGATGACAAAGGGATATTACACCATTAAGCTGATGAGGTAATTCCCTAATGGCTTTGACACTTTCTTAACATTTGACAAAATGATAACATAACAAAGCCATAGCTGAATAACCCCTTAGCACATAAAAACCCTCTTTAAAACATCATAAAAGTCTCGTGGCCTACATTTCACCTCCCACAGTATTGTCCTCAATTATATATCTCACCATTTGGCCAATTGCATCGTGTATATTATATAGTCTTTAAACCCCTTAAGAACTGCAACATGAAATAATTTTCTCACAAATTATTTAGCTTAGGGCCAAACTGGATGATGGTGGAGGAACTTTATTCATTTATTTATTTGATATCATTATCTGTTAGTGATGAAATAATGGAACTTTTAATTGAACCCTATCCAGATCTCGTGGCGGAAATTAACACTGAGCCCCACTAAACCCGACTAAGTCATGAGTTACTCTTCTCTGCAAAGCATTTGATTTACCATGTACAGATATTTGTATTAATGCAAAAACAAATTATTTTGAATCTTTTCTTTCTTTTTTTTAATATAAATAATATGTGATGTCCCAAAGCATTAAACTTTCTTTTTTCTCTTTGTAAATAACGGAAGTCATACTTTCTCGTCAGGAAATGCTTTAAATATTCAGCACATCAAGGTCACAAATTCAGAGGTGAACACCCCGTCATTAATATTTTCATCGGTTTTGTCTAATTCGCCTTTTTTTTGCACTGTTTAACCTGCACACAGAGTCACAGTGGGGTTTGAGCCAATGCCAGCAGTCATTCGTTGACAGGAGGGGCAACATGGGTTCTGTGTTCTCCAACGGTCCAAAACTGCAGAAGGCACCTCAAAGACTAAATCATCTGTTAGTGTGTATGTGATGTGCATGGTTGTGTGTTTCTAAATCCAGCTTTTTGATTGGCTCCTTTCTCCCTTCAACCCTGAGTGGTCTATAGATAATGAATGAATGAACAACGTTATTATGACACATGCACACACGGATGCACATATTAATGTATAAGCATATTTTGGTAAAGTTACAATGCAGGTTAATAAAACTGTAGGTTTTCAGGGATTTCTTTATGTAATAAAGAGGGCGGTGTTAGCACTTTCTCTCAATACTGATATTAACTTCTGACATGACATACATTTTAAAGAGAAAAAAGATACTTTTGTATTTGTAACCTGTTTTTCTCTTAATGCACTCTAAAACAATGGTTATTGATGATAAACAATGCTCCTTGATGACTTAAAAAGTTTGCAAATCATGATAAAATAGTTTACTGTAAATAGGGCACAGTCTTTCAAATGCCTCACAAAAGCTGGAAACATTCCTGTAAATATACAAACATTTTTAATCCAATTTAATCTGTTGGAGAGATATTTTTCTCACCCGGTGTTCAGCAGTGAGTATGGAACCCAATTTTTTTTCTGTCTGCTATGGTTGAAATTGACTGTTTATTAAGAATGGTGTTCGAAAAAACAAATAACGTCTCAACTTTGTCAACAAAACAATTGATGTCCAGACAACAGCCCATTAGTATGGAAACATTTAACTCTATCTTGCTTTTATTTCATATAGAGATAATATTAAAGGTGATCGACTGTTGTCTTAAGCTGTGACTGTGAAATTATAAAAATGCTGTTCCATTGGTGGAGCTGAATATGCACACATGCAAATGATTCAAGAAGACACTATGATTACTGAGATCTAGACCTATACCACCTTTTCCTCAGCATTTGCATAAACAGACCTTTAGGAAAGTGTCTTGTGAATACATCTTAAATAGTGACAGATCATGACCATACTCTTCAACGACTCCTTCACAGAAGAAGAAAGCTGAGAAATCTTTGTTTTAGGAGATGAGCATAAATAAGTCTTCCTTCTGGAGTTGACAAGAATGTAATATCCCGACATCCATCCATCGTCGCCCGCTTATCATGCACTCAGGGTTGTGGGGGATGCTGGACCTATCCTTGCTTTCATCGGCGCGAGAGGCAGGGTATACCCTGGACTGGTCGCTCGTCAATCGCAGGACCACATTTCCAGACCAAAAAAACGTTCACTCACTCCCAATTTCTTCCAATTCACATGCTGCATTTTATGTACTGTGGGAGGAAACCCACACAGACATGGGGAGAACATGCAAACTCCACACAGAAAGATCCCCTTGTCGGAATCGAAACCGGTCCTTCATGCTGTGGGCCGAAGTGCTAACCACTTCGCCACCATGCCAACGGAGAATATAAATGGATATCAAAAAACCTTCTCACATTATTGAGCAGTGCAGTGCTAATCTTTGGCCTGTACCATTTTCAATTGATATCTACACAAAAAGTTTGAACTCTCTGACTACATTGTATATTTACTTTTCAGTATGTGTCAGTTACAACATAAATGCAGGTCTAACTTTATGTGAATTATGTATTTTTTAAATTTTAATTTGATTCTTAGTTTGTTTGATTTTCAGCTATCATTATTGTACAGACAAAGTCATCAGCTTTCATATGAATTGGAATTAGAATATCTTACTTTGAAGCCTTTGCTTAAAGTCTGCTTTTTCCAGTGTCAAAAGAGGGTGGTCAAAAATAAAGGGAGAAAAAGGAATACAATTACAATGAAGAAACAAACATTCTAGGTAAACCAAATTAGTTCATGATATCATCATCTTTAGAGGTTTATCCCCTATTATGAAAGCAAATGGAACAGCAGAAAAATCCAACAAATGCACACTTGATATTATAGCCTCAATATTGATTTATTAAGTATTTAATTTCGTTGGATTGCACTTTTCAATAATGAGTTTTTTTACTCCTTGATGCATTCTCTATTTTAACCACTAGGGGTAGCTTAAACATAACATTCAGAGAATTTACATTTTCTCTGTTTTTATCTTACCTTAATGAATGGTCTTGAATAGCTGACTCAGATTTCAGGATAAACTAATTTCCAAGCCTGAGACTCGAGGATGTCATCATTTGTAATGAGCATCTTTCGTCATTGTTATCAAACATATTTTGTACAACATTCACAGATTGATTATGGGTGTATTGTTCTGTATCATTTTAACAGAGAAACCATGTTGTATTTCTCTCTATTTCTATGACAGCTAAGGGAAATTCAAGGTATTAAGTTATAAGAAAAAATCTGTTTGTATGAAATGATGGTTTATAATGAATAATAGATCCCACAGGCTTCCTTTCACATTTTTTTTGATTAAGGAGGAACAAACCCAGAGAGAAAATGGTGTTATATGAAGAGAACTATCACATTTCAGGGGTTTAAAAAGAAAACTCAAATATATCTAGTCTCTTACAGTTTCTTGACGGGCAATACCTGGGGAGTCTTACATGGACAATTCTGCTTGCATTCTGTCTAGGCAACGATGAGTTTCCAATCGGTAATTAGCAGTCTGTCCGGTCCACACAATATAACAGAAAACACCTAGATGCCTGTCTGCGTCCTTGTGCCGGCATTTTTATCGAATGCAATATGTCTGTGCAGGACCACAGTTGATGGCGCATTAGATAGTTGGAAAATGTTATTGTTATGCAGAGACTGGTTGGACAATCTCCAGTGGCATTACTGTAATCATGGCATGTGTTCACTTGGCACTGAAGTCATCTGACCTGTGGTGAGGTGAACACTATATTTCTCGAGAATCGTTGTATCCTAAGAAATAGACAATAAATATAATTAGCAGTGCATTTACTGTCTGGAAAGGAGAGGAATGAAGTTTAGTCTCAGCAAGACAGAATATGTGTGTGAATGAGGAGATCAAGAAGTTGGAGGATTTCAAGTACTGAGGGTCAATGGTCAAGAACAACAGAGAGTGTAGAAAAGGGGTAAAGAAACGGGTTGGAAGCAGGTTGGAATGGGTGGAGAAAAGTGTCAGGGGTGCGATAGAAGACTACCAGCCAGGATGAAAGGAAAGGTGTATAAGACGGAGGTCAGACCTGCGATGCTGTATGGTTTAGAAACAATAACAATTGTGAAAATACAGGAGGAAGAGATGGAGGTCGCAGAGATGAAGATGATGAAGTTCTCTTTGGGAGTGATGAGGATGGATAGGATCAGGAAAAAGTCCATCAGAGGGACAGCACATGTTGGATGTTTTGGAGAGAAGGTCGGAGAAGCCAGAATGAGATGGTTTGGTCATGTACAGAGGAGGGATAGGGACTATATTGGTAGGCGGATGCTGGATTTGGAGCTGCCAGGCAGGAGGTCTAGAGAAAGATCAAAGAGAAGATTTATGGAGGTAGTGAGAGAGGATATGAAGGTAGTTGGTGTGAGAGAGGAGGATCCAGAGAATAGGGTTACATGAAGAAAGTTGATTCGCTGTGGCGACCCCTGAAGGGAAAAGCCGAAAGGAAAAGAAAATGAAGATCAGTGCTTTTACTGTTTAGTTAGTGATATACTCACTGAAAATATAGCATTTACTTATGCTACAACCTCTTTGTAATATGTGATATGTCTCTCTCATCTTAATTGCTCTGTCCGGTCTTAATAACCGTTAGATGTTGCAGTTGCAACAAGCAAATACCCCCCAAGGGATTACTAAAGCCTTGTGTTAAATCCATTCTTTATAAGTCAGTCTCTGAGAAAATCTTCACCATGTAAAAATAGAAATAATCACTGTTTACTGATTTAATGGTTTAGATTAATATGTGTGAATATATGAGGGTTAGCCTTGTCTGACAGTTTTATCAAATGTGTGATTTGAAAGTAGTGGGTTAGAGGCATTCTTATGTATTATTAATTTAAATTCATATGAATCATGAGGCCGAGAGGAGCAAAAACATGTTTCAGTGTATTTCTTTACTTAATGTAGATCTGGAATCCCCAACACCATTATCTAGTGCAGCAACACAGGCCTACCATTTTTTATGTAAACATTTTTTATTTCAATAATGCATGCCTCCTAGCAGCCTCAGAAGCGCAAAGCTGAGATTCTGCAGACTAATTCAACAAGGACCAGATAAGAAGACAGACAGCAGGGAGTCAATCTTCAATCAATCTGTTGAAGCGCCGTTCGGACCCCAGTGGGGTACCTTCAATTTGTAATAATTACCTTTATCATCGGTGTCAGAAGCCAAACCCTAATCCCAATTCTAAAACGAACCACCACATACACACTTGTATCTTTTTGAAGTTACAAGTGCCATGTGCATGAGTCAAAATAGGCCAACCTAAATATTGTGAATATGATTGTTAATTCACAATGATAACTTTATGATACGATCTGTGTCAAATCTTATCTTGGCAAACAGACTTTGTTCCTGATGATGTTTTCCCTCTCATCCAAGAGGCTTCTATAGTTCTGATTGGAGATTTTGGAATATAACTGTTCAGTTTGGGGTTGGGTAGGTTAAATAGGGTTTGAGTTGTTCATGACTGTGATGTTTGGGTGCAATAAATATATATATATATATATATATACATCTTACATATACTACATATATATATATGTGTGTATATATATATATATATACATACATACATACTTGAAACCCTCCACAGACTGTGAAAACTGAATAAGCCTCTTAGATTAGAAGTGAAACGTCTTTAAGGAACAACACTACGTCCATTTGCTACAATACCATTTGACAACAATAGCCCATGACTTGGATGACTGAGAACATCCTCGTATAAATCCTCATATTGTTCCTTCGTCTACTGCAGGGGGTTTGTGTCACATGCTAAGAGAACCTGTCAGTGAGCCATGTAATTAAACAGGAAGCAGACATCATACTATTCCGTCTCCCGTGATTCTTTTCCTCTTTGCTGTTCCCCTAATGGGTCACCACAGTCAATCATCTGCTTGCATTCAACCCCATTGTCTGGTCGTCCTCAAGGCCTCATGCTTGGTAGTTACAAACCCTGGACCATTTTACTGATATATTCACTATCCCTCCTCTCTACATTTCCCAGCCATGTCAACTTTCTGACTTTATCTCCTTAACATCTAACATGTTGTCCTTCTGATACACTCATTCATTCTCTTATCCATCCTCCTCACTATCAAAGAGACCCACAACTTTTTAATTTCCGCTATCTCCAGCTCTACTTCCTGTCTTTTTTTTCAGTGCCGCAGTCTCTGAACAAGACAGCATCACTAGTCTCACCACCATCTTGTACACCTTTCCTTTCACTCTTGACTCTTCTCCTCCTGTCCATTGCATACCTCCCTCACTTTATTCCTCTATAGCTACCACAATTCTGCACGTCTCCCTTGTTCTTAAAAATTGGCACCACCCCACATCTCTATCCCTCAGGCATCCTCTCACTCTTTAAGGTCCTGTTGGATGACCTCGCCCAGAAATCCACTCGTCGTCCTCTTGAATGCCCTCATCCCTTCTCCTTTACTAATCTTTGCTACTTTGTGGTCCACAACGGTCACCTCATCTTGTCTTTGTTCTCCCTCATATTACTAATTCATAAACTCTTCAAAGTACTCTTTCCATCTTTTCATCTTCCCATCACACTTCCGGTACCTATCAATACATTTCCCTCTCTATCCTTAATCACCCAAACCTCCTGTTTGTCCTTCCCATCTCTATTTTTCTGCTTCACCAACCTGTATAAATCAGTCTCTCCTTCTTTACTGTCCAACCTAGCATATTAGTCATTGTTCACCCTTTGTGTGGCCTGTCCCACCTCTACCTTCACCTAACTCTGCATCTCCTTGTCTACTCTCTTCAATCCCCTCAGTGTCCCACTCATTCTTTTCTCACCTCTTCTTCTGTATACAGTCCTGCACCTCATCATTTCACCATAAAGTCTCCTTATCTACTTTCCTTCTAGATTACACACCAAGCACTCCCCTGCGTGTCTCCCTGATTACAATTTCTGAAGTTGTCCCGTAACCTGGAAGCTCTTCCTAACCACCCAGAGCCTGTACCAAAACCATCTCCGAAAACCATGCATCACTTCCTTTTTTCAGCTTCTACTGCCACGTCCTTGGTCCTTCCATAACGATCCGGTATGGAATTCAAAGGTTCGATTTTGGTGTTTATGGTAGCACAGGTTTGAAATTGGATGTCCTTCCTGGCATAACCCTATCTGTTTATCTGGGCTTGGAACTAGCACAAGGAGACACCTGGCTTGTTCCCTCCTTGGGGGGAGGGTACACTCCTCTGATTAAAAGTTGGATAGAGTCGTAATCTGATTTATTGAAGATGCTCGGTGTGACTCGGATGAATTGTATTGTTCACATCCGCCAGCACAACTTTTATAGGGCATATAAATGCCAATGTTTGTCTCCAGTAGCAAATAACACTTATCAGGACTGTCCTAAGCGTTAAGATATTTGGAAAGGTTGTAGACTTTAATTTAGATTTGCATTTCATCAGTTTTATCTCTTGTCTGATTCTGCTTCAATTCTTACCATGTTTCAGATCAGAGTCCAAAGAGGTGATGATAGTTTCTAGTTGAGATAACTGATGACATACCGTAGAATATTGTATATCAGCTTTATTTTACATTTTATTTCATGATTTTTCTTTGTTGTCATATAATGTCACCTAAGGGCAAATTGCTTGTTGATCTCATATTACATGCTCTATTTCTTGATTTCAATTATCTAACCTATGACTTTTTAACAAATAACAAATGATTAGTTAAAAGTCATTGTATTCTCAGTAACAAATCTACATTTTTTTAGTGTAATAAATATGTAGTGGGCAGGGGAAGCATGTAACGACATGTGCACATTATTACACAAACACGCACATACACAATCACGACTGGGCCAACTATTGCATTGTCCACAGTTATTAAACTTAACTTAACTAAACTAAACTTATTAAAGACTTGTTTGTTCAATCAAATTTATCGCCACAGCCAGCCCAATGCCAAAATTATTCCCCCTACTCAGGATAGTTCACTAACATTACAAGTGAAAATATTTAGGTGATAAATAGAAACAATAAAAATAAATAATAGACTGTATGAATGATGGAGTGTTCAAGTGCCATTTTATTTTGAATCCCTCTGATGATGGCCCACGTACCAGAGTGAACAGTAATCCAAGTTGTATATAAATCAATGTTAATCTGTGGTACAATCTAGGGACAGGTATACTATGAACACAATCCAGCTGATAAAAAGCCTTGTCTTCCTTATTTTTGGTAACACCTCAGGTATAAGCAGCCACCTTGTGTAACTTCCAAAACACTTGGAGGCCAGGCAGGATGCAGGATGCAGGAGGAAGCTGCTAGCCTAGCTTTGATCTTGAAAGGACTCCTTTCACGCCTTCTCCTTCCACAGATAGAAAAGTAAAGTCTCTTCATTGGACTCTTAAAATTCCTCGAACTGTAACTGGGGACCGTTTCTGAATAAAAAAAGCCTGAGTGATCATCATCAGCGATTCGATTTGCATTACTTTTATTCCACGATGGCAATGTGTACTTGACTGAATAATCAAAGGTGACATAATGCCAACAAATGTGTCTGCCCTCTATGGCGTCTGTGCATGCATCCATGAAATAGGATGTGAAAAATGCAAGTATTCAGCAAAATCAACTTCAACTAATAAGTGCCTCAGTCCAATGGGTCTCGTCTTGGGGACTGAGGAGTTATTGGTTCAAGAATCCCTTGGACCATCGTATATGGAGTCTTGACCTTTGCTAGGAGAGTTATTGGTTCATCCCCCAGAGCACTGCTAAAATGCTGCTGAGCAAGGCACCAAACCCCTACACTGCTCCTTGTCACTTATAAAGGTCACCTCTGCACTTTGTTCTGTTCTTGCATGTGTGTTCATTTCAGACCTGTGTGTAATGATGATGATGGAGTGTTGAACTCTTATTGGGGATCAACAAAGTTTGTAACTTAAATTAAATCCTGCAGTCGACTTAGGGAAGAATACATTTGTGAAGAAAAAAGCAATGAAAAATCCTATGTGCTCATCAGGAGGGATACACAATCCAGAAAGTTTGGATTCAAATTTTACACAGGAGCTGATTCATATAGAACTTTAAATAAGCTGCTGCTTGCTCTGGACACCCCAATCCAATACCTACCACAAAAACAAGTGCACGGCCTGAATTATATTTCATGTTTGTCAGAGTTTTATTACCACTTCAAATCCAAGTATTGAATAAATATAGATAGAGGTGTTTTATCCCCTAATGACTTTAAATGATGTCAGTGGAGTACACAGAATGAACGTCAGACAGATTTTGCAAATGAAAAAAATTATCGCCATTCTAATATTAAAGAAAGAAAATGCAAACAGGGATGAACCAGCTCCAAACCAACTTCATAATTTTAATCTTGTGAATCACTGAGGGAAAGCAGATATGGTAGATGGAACCCCTTCTGTAGCTTATTAGAGTCTGACATTTGCAGGGGTCCTGAATCTCATTCAAATCTTCCTGCATATATAAATACATATCAACATACAGAATATTCAGAATACAGAAGAATAGGTCTGATCATTCCACTGTTTGGTTTTCCTGTGATATTATTTAGTTTTATGAGTAAATAGTAATGTTAGGAGAGAAGGAGTTATTTCGGATGAAACTTATCTTCCTTTTTATTCGGTCTGTTTGAAATCATCAATACACTCTTTCAAAAAACAAGTGCTAGTTAATTTCCGTGTTACAGTCAGCGGACAATGTTATCACAGTATGTCCCCTCTGTGTCAAGAGTCCACGTCCTGGCAGGTTGCCAGCTCTCAGCACAATAGGCATGTTTCAGGCCCATCATGGGACCCAGTGGTTGGCCCTCACTCAGCCCACAATTTTGTTTTGAGTGATAGTGTTTGCTGGCACAAAGGAACCCCGTAAAACATACTGTTTATTGGACCCACAGTGAGCGGCCCATTCATGACCCATTTTTTTTTGTGATGCCATTACTTGTTTGGCCCTTATGATTGTGGGATATGTGTCTAAACTATTAAGCGTGAAAGGATTTCCATTATGAACAAGAAAGGTTTATTAGAAATAAATGCTAGAAGGATGCTTGGCACATTTTCCTAGTCTCCTATAATCCTGAAAACTTTCAGTGTCTTAAATAGCTATTTCTTTTGGTCGATGCACTTGCAAAATAACTGACAGCACGATCTCCTGCATAATTCAAATCATGTGCGGGTACTATTTGATTGCAGTTTGGTCACAAGTATTACATGCTTATTGCAGTTTTTCTTTTTTTTATAAATACGTTTCTTCATAAAGGTTAAGAAAAAAGCTGTTTTGTTATAAGGTATTTTTTAAATCTGTGTCTAACGATTTACTTCCTTTTATAGCCAGCTATTGGAAATTTCCACTCTTTTTCTTCAAAGCAGGTGTTTGCTTTTCATTTTACCTTTGGCAAAATTAGGACAAAAAACACAAAGGGAATTCACTTTGGGAAGAGAGGTACAGGAGAAGCTGCATTTCACTGTTTTTACTAGATACAGGACAGCTGCAGATATGAAAAATCTCACCATATGGCAGTGTGCACAGCTCCCAGTCTTGGGCCAATGTGAGTTTTGTTTTTGTCCCTCATCACCAAACATCCTCTTGATGGATGCTATGGGACAAAACCTGGGTAAGTGAGGATAAAACAGAATAATATGCACCGCTATTCTTTTCATCTGTAAATGCAGTTCTTACAGAACATAACCAAAAAGATTACTTTTAGCATTCTACTCAGCATTCCAGTACCGTTCTTTGTTCTTGGTCCATTCATCCGCTTATACTGCTTATCCAGGATCGTATCGCGGGGCAGCAGCCAAAGCAGGGAGGCCCAGACGTTCCTCTCCCCAGCCACTTGGTTAGCTCCTCTGGGGGGTCCCTGTAGTCCCTCCAGTGTGTCCTGGGTCTTACCCGGGGCTTGCGCTGGGTTGGACATGCCCATAACAACTCACCAGGGAGGCGTCCAGGAGGCATCCTAACCAGATTCCCAAGCCACCTCATCCAACTCCTCTACCTGGAAAAGCACCGACTCTACTCTGAGCCCCTCCCAGATGGCCATGGTCATACCCTATCTCTTAGGGAGAGCCTCGATACAATGCGGAGAAAGCTCATTTCAGCCGCTTGGATCCGTGACCTTGTTCTTTCAGTCACGACCCACAGCTTGTGAACATAGGTGAGGGTAGGAACATAGATTGACAGGTAATTGAGAGCTTCTCCTTCTGTCTCAGGTCCCCTTCATGTGAACAGATCAGTGTGCCGTCTGCAGTGATGCGGACTCTGCACCGGTCTGTCAATCTCCTGTTCTATCCTTCCCTCATTCATAAACAAGACCTCTAGATATCTGAGCCTCACCACTTGATGCAGGACTTCCTCCCCGACCTGCAGTGGGCACTCCACCCGTTTCCGGCTTCGAACTATGGTCTCGATTTTGGAGGTGTTGATACTCTAAATGCTTCACATTTGGCTGCAAACCGCTACAGCGAGAGGTGGAGATCACGGCCCGATGAAGCCAACAGAACAACATAATTCACAAAAACAGAGATCCAATCCTGAGGTCACCAAACTGGATCCCCTCAACACCCTGGCTGCGCCTAGAAGTTATGCCCATCAAAGTTTTGAACACAATCAGTGACAAAGTACAGCCCTGGCGGAGTTCGACCCATTCCAGAAACAAGTCCGACTTACAACCATTCTCTAGCACTGGTCATACAAGGACCAAACACCCTGTATTACAGGGTTTGCTACAGCCTTCTCTACCCCTACAAGATTACTTGCAGATCGCGATCGAATGCCTTCTGCTGGTCCACAAAACCCATTTTGACTGGTTCAGCAAACTCCCATGCTCCCTGAAGGTCCCTGCCGAGGGTGTAGAGCTAGTCGACTGTTTCAGAACAAAAATCACACTGCTCCTCCTGGATCAAGGGTTCAATGACCCGTTGATGGGATGTCATTGAAGCTCTGCTGATGTTCGAGCCTGACGGGCATCCTTCCTTACCACCGGAGCAAGCTCACCACCGGGTGGTGATCAGTTGACAGCTCTATCCCTCTCTTCATCCAAGTGTCCAGAAAATGCAGCCTCAAGACCGATTATACGACCACAAAGTCCGTCATTGAACTGCGGCATAGGGGTTCAGATTGGGGGGACCGTTCTTCCCACTCATGCCTTTCCAGGTCTTGCTGTCGCTGCCCACATGAGCTATAAAGTCCCCCAGTCACCCAGTAAGCCCCCGAGCTTGGTTTCTAACAGCCCCTCAAGGGGACCCCAAAAAGCCCGGGTTGTCTGAATTGCTGTTTGGTGCATGGCACACACAACAGTCAGAATCTGCCCCCCAACCCGAGGGCAGAGGGAGGATACCCTCTCATCCACTGGGTTGAACCCCAACATGCAGGCACAGCGGCGGAGGGCAATCAATATGCCCACACCTGCCGAGTGCCTCTCACCGGGGGCAACTCCAGAGTGGAAAAGAGTCTCTCGAGAGGCCTGGTTCCAGAGCCCGAACCGCGTGTCTGGGTGAGTCCCGCACTAGCTCAGGCTCCCTCCCCGCCAGGGAGGTGTACAATATTTTCCGGACTATAAGTTTCTCCAGAGTATAAGTCGCACAAGCCAAAAAACGTATCATGAAGAAGAAAAAAAAATATATAAGTCGAACTGGACAATAAGTCGGATTTTTAGGGGGAAATTCATTTTAATACGCATACTATCTATTGTAATACATAAGTCGCACTTGAGTATAAGTCACATGTCCAGCCAAGCCATGAAAAAAGTGCAACTTATAGTCCAAAAAAAAACAGTAATTCCATGTTCCTTGAGCCACCTTCTGCAGCCGCGGATCGAGGTACCAAGGTACCCCCGCTCCGGCCACCACCCAGCTCAATTAGCACCAGACCCCCATGGCCCTTCCAATGACCCACCATGCCCTTTTGGGCTGAACCCAGCCAATCCCACTGTGTGCAGGCCAGGCCACCTGGTGCTTGCCATCGAGCCCTTTCCCTGTGCCTGGCTCCCGGATGAGGCCCTGGTAACCTGCGTCCAGGCAAAGGAAAACCAGGTCCATTCATTTTTTTCTTCAGTTGAGGTCTTTTTGAGTCACGCTTTGTCTGGTCCCTCACCCAGAGGGTGCTTTGGGTGAACCTACCAGAGGCATAAAGCCCCAGACAACATAGCTTCTCGGGATCACTGGGACATGCAAACAGCTCAACCATGGTAAGGTGGCAGCTCAAGGAGGGAAGAGAAGTTTACCAGCTTCATGGGTGAAGCTGGTAAACATGTGAAAAGACTTTGTAGTTCAACGAATCAGTAAACAAGGAGTGACTTTGTCGATCTAGCTCTGCATTATGATAATAAATGAATCAATGAATGAATCTATAAATGTACATATGCCACTGCTTCCTGATTGTTGAAAGGCAGGTATCTAGCCACCAAACTAGTTGAATTAAATTGGAACCAATAAACATGCAAATTTCAAATGCTTTCCAACAAATTTCGAAGTGTCAATTTTCAATATTTTGTTTGTTTTGGTGAATGGTGTCCGTGTGTGGGGGGTACAGATTAGAAAATGCATGGCGTCATATTTAGTACCCTGATGGCTAAAATCAAAAAGGTTGCATTTCCTGATTGTCTCCTAAGTGGGACAGAGATAGACCCACGTTTTATGTAGGGAGAAAAGCAATTCACCTTTGCAGCTACAGCAGGTGAAAACAAAATATGACCCATCATATGTATCTCATGATCTGAAAATAACTTCCTCTACGAGAATAAAATCAAAGAATTTCTTTTTAAATTGTGTTTAGAAAATCAATTGCTTTTTTGTTGGCTTGCATCAAACTTCCTAATGTACACTGCTATTCAGCGAAGTAAAACTATTTTCAATATTTTTACTCTAAATAATTAAAAAGCAAATTCTGATATTAATGGGTTACTGTGAACTGTCAAATGAAGTATACATAAGCTAACTTTTCTATTTGTTTATACTCCTGCACTTCCTCATTCCGCCACCAAATACCTGTATCTACCTTTCCTCCAGATGACACACCAGGTACTCTTCCACCTGTATTACGGATCAAATCAACTCCAGTTGTGCAGTTATCTGAAACACAGCTCCTGGCCACCTGGAGCCTGTTTCAACTCCTCTGTGAAAATCCTACAAAACTCTTACTTTTTCATCTTCCACCACTTTGTTCTGTGATCTGCATTTGTCCTCCTCATAGTCCATGCCAGCAGAGTCATCCTACACAACATCAACCTGTGGTTCCTGATCTCCTACTTACTAAATTATCTACCCAAGATGTAGTCACCATGTGGGCTCCTACCTCTGCTCTTTTGTTAAAAATAACAATAACAATGCATTTTATTTGAAGGCACCTTTCTTGACACTCAAGGACACCGTAAGTACCCTATTCTCCTGCCTCTTCTGGATAATAGTACTCATTACCGCCATTTCAAGCTTTTTTGAACAGTATCCCACCATCTTACCTTCTATGTTTGTATCCTGGATACCGAATCTACCCATCACTTCCATATCACCTCTTTCACCTCACCAACTTTTCCTCATAAATCTGCAAGAATTACCACTCACTCACCTCTGGTGATACTCTGCATCACTTTATCTAAATCATCCCAGAGTTGTTCTCCTTCTATTTTTACTCATATCTAAACTGTGGGGCATGACCATTAACAACATTGAACATCACACCTTTATTTCTAGCTTCAAACAAATCATTTTCCGACACTCTTTTCATTTTCAGAACATTCATAGCAAACTCTTGGCTCAAGATAACTCTTACTCTATTTTTTTCCCCATCAATACCATGATAAAAAAGCTTAAATTCTGCTCCTAAGCTTGCCACCTTTTCTCCTGGACATGCAGTATATCCACATTTCTCATGTGCATAATATCAACCAACTCATAGTCGATCATAACATTTAAAGTCAGCGCTGTCTGTCTTAGACTGTTGCCTTTCCTCTTCTCCCTCTTCTTACAGACACACCTTCCTCCTCTCCTTTGCATCCTCTTTGACCATTAGTAGCCAAATTTCTATCGGTATCCTACAGGTTATCAGCACAGATGTCTGTTATTAACCTGGGCCTCAACCAGTCCGGTGTGGAAGTCATAGGTTTGACTTGCATATTTAGTCTGGCATCGGTTTTATGTCTGACACCTTTCCTGACACAACTCTCTGTATTTATCTGGGAGAACACTGGCTTGTGCCCCATTGGGGTGACCAACACCTGCATATTGTAAAACGTGCTTGGAATATTTTTGGTTGCTCCCAAGAATTACACATAAATGCACTTAAAAGTAATTGTATTACCAAGAAAATATTTCAAGGCTTTGGTGTAGAGTTTGAACAATAGCTTTATCGATATAAAATAGTATCTTTAGTCACTAAATTCTCTATGACAAGATTCCGATTTTTTATTTCCTAAAATTTAGTGGATGTTGCACTGATCCACGTGTTCAATTCCACCCTCATTATAACTCCCCAAGTTATTTAAACTCCTTCATTCTGGAACTTTAGTTCCATTCCAACCCGTGGGGTATGATCGACAGGTTTCTGGAACGGCACCAGATCAAAACATCCAGTTTAAAATCTTTTCATATTCGCCCTCTGACCATTCCCCATGGTTGTATTTTGCTTTTATGTCTGCACATAATACTTATTGGGTTCTTCCTTTTCTTCTCAGCCCCAAACATTGAATATTGTATTTTTTTCATTTTCTGCAAACCATAGTCACATCTGACAAGAAAGTATGATTACTTAATAATAATTTAGATTATGCCTCGGGCTATCAACCCAAGGGCTGGGCAAACCGCTGAAGACCTTATAGAAAAAACCTAAGGCTACAATTCACAGACGGCTCATTAAACATAGCACACTTCATACTTAATTGAATGTTGCAGACCCTATGACTAGTACCATTTCTCTGCATTTTCTCCAACAAGCAGAGGTGAGGAGTAAAAGTGGGATCCTGGAAAAACTTGCAGAATGGGCTAAAAAATCATCAGTGTCAGTGTTTATTTCTCTGGGTCTCTTATCTTGCTTTGCATGTGACAAAAAGCAGCAGACCAATCATCAAGTACTAGCCATGCTATGATGAACCAACCCACAATGAAGAGGTACTGTGAAGTAATGGAAAGCCCCCCAAATCGAGTCAAGTCGAGCCAAGCCAAGCCAAGTCGTGCTGGACTGCGTAGGGTGAAGGCTCCACAGCACATCCAGACACCCACATACCCTTTCTGCAAGAATTACCTCAACCCCTACCCAGTTACTTTTGTTCAGGTCCTCTTCTCCCCCTGCTTAATAAAGCATCCTCACACCACTCCTCGACTGACTGCGACTATCGGCCAGGTTAGGAGACAGCTCCATCAGCAAAAGGCCATAGGCCCTAATAGTATCTCCCTCAAGATTGTGATGAGCTGTGCCAGCAGGCTGTCTTCTATTCTGAAACTCCTATACAATCTGTGCTGAAGTTAGGAGAGAGTGCAATTACTGTCAGAGATGTAATGCCTGGTCCTCGTCCCAAAGAAGTCAACTCCATCAGAATGTCTTAGAATGTCTTACCCCGCCTGAGGCATGGCTCAAGTCGCAAGAGTGGCCTAGAGATCCTGCTTCGATGCCTGAGCTCCTCTTAGCTTGATTTACATGATACAGAACCACTTATCGCTCCCAAGGCACTGCTCAGTGGTTGCACCCCCCCCCATATTTTAAACAGAAACAAGATAATTATAGAATGACATGGCCAAATAAACAAATAATAAACAAAAATAAAACTCATTTTATTGTCGTTTGTTTGAGTAAAATCCAAATGATCCACTTGGAAGAGCACATATGACTGTTAGGTAAATCAAATCAGTCAGAACAGTCTATCTCACAAATAATTTTTGGACTGACATTTACATTCACGGATATGACAGATATGAAAATAATTACAGGGATCAACATGAATTACTGAAAGCTGAGTTGTCACTTTCAACATTTTCTCTTGCAGGTGAAAGAGAAGGTCATAAAATATACTTAAATAACTTTGGTAGTTTTTGTCCTTGCATTTTCCTATAATTTTTAATTTTATTTGTTCTGAATAGTTTTTAAAGAAGGCCCTTATTGTTCATTACACCCTATGCAGCTCTGTTGCGTGTGCACACACACACACACACACACACACACACACACACACACACACACACACACAGACACACACGATGCATTCAAGAGTATACCTCCAGATTGGCATATCATTACGGTCTTGACAGGCATAGTGGTGGAGAAATACCGGGGCTTTAAGGAGTTCTTGGGGAAGATGTGGGGCGTGAAAACCAAAGAGGTTCCAGTAGTGATGGGGTCACTCGTAGCAGTAATGTCCAAAATAGGAGATTGGCTCTGGCAGATTCCTGTAAGAAGAACTGAGATCTAGAGGAGGTTGGAGACCCAAGCTAAAAGGAAATAAAAAACATCCTCTGTGTATATATAAAAATGAATGAGATGACATACCCGTGCCAAGTGAACTGAGTTGGGGAGGAAAGTAAATAGTGCTGCAGATGATATATAATCTCACTCTGTCATTGTCTGAATCCACCTATAGCAGGGATAATCAACAGATGAAGCGCAATGTCTTGTTGAACTGAAATGGCACTAATAAAAAGTGACAGGTGTGACCAAACAAGATTATCTCAATTCAATGTGGACTCAAAAGGAACCTCTTTGAACTGTCATCATGCACCATTACTTCTACATGAAGTGAAATATAAACATAACAACTATACGATCGAAAATTTGTTTTCACCACTGCTGAATTTTGGTGGTTTTGTAAAGTGCAGATACAAGTAAAAATAACCTCTGCCATTCTGGGTTCCATGAAATCTATGGAGAGCTTTAATATCCTAACAAATATCACAAGTTGCATTTGGTTTTAAATTGGAGTGCTATTTTCAGCATATTCATATTCTTCAGTCACTTCTTATCATATTAAACTTGGTTTCACGGTCAGTTATTGGTTTTCATTCCAATATTTTGAAAGGTAATTTATTTGGATGTAGATTTTTGGAACAAGTCGAGTTTTATTTATATTATTTTATTCATATAGCGCAAAATCACATCTCAGTTGTCTTGTGACACTTTACAGGTGGCACAGGTCTGGACCACATTCTTTAAAATCATTCACAGAAACCCAATATACCCCCTTGAGCAAGCACTTTGTGATAGTAACAAGGAAAAGCTGCCTTTTACAGGGGACAGAAACCCTGTAGAGGGGCTATTTTTTTTCTTGAATGAAAAGAAAATGGGTTCTTAGGAATAACCACATAGTGCTCTTCTACTCTGTTCTGTTTTGTATATAGCAATATGAAGGGAATTCTGATGAATTGTATTCTGTTATTTGTATCTTAACATTAATATTTTACAGTAACATGTTCATTAATTGGGCTCATGTTGGTGAATTCATCGGCTAATGAAGATATATTTCACAGTTGAGCTGTGGACAGAGAACAGCTGCACCTGGTGCTCTTTTTACTTGCAGTAAGTGAGGCAGTGGTCTTTCACGCAAGTAGGAACTACAATGTATTTTCTCAAAAGCTATGTTGTCATCCTCAAACAATCAGAAGATAAGAAGTTCATTCAGTGCCTCACAGGAATGCTTTGCCTCTTTTTGTTTACCTCCATGTTTACATGACAATTGGACTGCTTTTTTTTTTACATTTTGAATACTTTGAATACGACAGACCCTTACCCATTGTGGATGAACCATGAGTAAGGGGCAACCACTGAGCAGTTAGGGGTTCCGTGTCTTGCTCAACAAAACTTCGGCAGGAGAAGGTCGAGAATCGAATCAAGGACTTTTAGTTCTGAGATAAGTTTTTAATCTATTTTTAAACTTAATTCAAAATGAACTGGAATTCCTGGAAATGGGGCTTTCAAATTTAATTATTAGAAAAAAAGATAAAATGTCTTGCATCCTTGCCAAAACAGAATTTACAATTGTTGCTCTGACTGCAGTCCATGCGAGGCCACCAAAAGAGTAAAAAATCAATATCACAGAACATTTGAAGATCACCTCCAAAATTCTGAGCCACATCACATGTGGCAGGGCATTAACCACATCTCTGAATACAACCTTGTGCAGGGCAACTCTGTCTGCCTCTGACCCCTCCCTCCCTGTTAACTAAATTCATTCTAAACTTGTTGGAAATATCAAGATTCTGAAAAAATCCTCACGTTTCCAGATTATTTCATACAGATGAATGTCCTCATTGCAATCAATGGTTTTTCAAGTAAGGTTCGATGGTTGCCTCCAAAAGATTTGTCATCTATCAGTTTCATATTTTGAAATGAAATTCCAACATTTACCATTCCACTGTTGGACTTTGAGAATTGAGTTTCATGACTGTTTCTCTCTCTATTTCTCTCTTTTTCTGAGTTTTTCAAAAACATAAAAAAAAGAGGTTAGATATCACTATGGCTTGATCATGCAATAATCCAAGAAAAGGTATCAATGCCTGACGTGTATAATCTCAATGTCATCCGTTACCTCTTATCAAACTTCTTGTGCCATTGTGGCCAGGTTCCAACTTGTGGGCCTCCCCTTGCAAATCCCACAAAGAAAAAGCTGAAAAAAAAGACGCAAGAAAATGATATAAAGATGCACAGACACTCAATGTGTTTGATTTTGCTGAATATAATCAAAAATTGCCAAACAGGAAGATGATTGTTGTGAGGGAGAAAGAGGTTGATGACTGGTATTGGAGCAGAGATGGGCTTGCGGCTCTGGAGCAACAAAGAGGAACCTAACAAAGAGAGAAAATGCTTGTGACAGAAGGTACAACATATTGTTTCCAATTGGAGCGATGAAAAGACAGCGTCTGATCCCCGTGGCTACAAAAAACATGATTAAGATTAATGTAATTGAGATGTCAAGAAATTGGGCGAGGATAAATTTAGTGGCTGAATTAACGTGTGTGACAGGTTTAAGAAGAGGGAGGGATAATCACTTTATTTAGGAACCCCCCCTGGCAAAATATGCTTTGACACTATTAAATGACACAGGATGAAGATCCGGCACTTGATTTGTGAAATTTGTCTGAATTGTTCCTGTGAACTTGGACAGACAGATGAGGTTCCTATCTGCCTTGATGTAAAGCCTGATTGCACTGTTTTTGGACAAGGAGGAAACTGGTGCTGATTAAACGGGGGGGACGATGGCATGATGAGACACTGGTTACTGCTTCTGCTTCACAGCAAGACTGTCCCTGGTGCTATTCTGACAGGAATTAGAGGCCCTAAATTGCCAAGACGTGTGAATTAGAGAGTGAGCGGCTATATGTATCTATTTGGGGTCCTGTGATTGACTCACGAGCAATGCAGGATAAACCCCACCTCACCACTTGAGTGCATGAAAAGCTGTGCAGATAATAACAATGAATGACTAAACTGAGAGAACAGAGAAATCAAATGTCATTGGTGTCCTGCGATGTTGTCTAACAGGCACACAGCAGCAGCTCTTCCATTGTTAAAAGCCTGTTTCCATCAGTAGCCTGCACCGCTTGAAAAAAAAAAAAACGTCTAAAAGACCCTTTCAAGAAGAGATGATTTGTTTGGCCCCAATAATACTGCTGCTTTAGTTTTCATGGCAACTTTTGTGGATTTGTTTTTGCTGAGAAAAGGCCGCCTTTCATTTTTTAACTTCTCCTGGCTCCACATTCAGTGTTGAAATGCTGCGGAAAATTGTATCCTTTGGAATTAATTTTGTCACGCATCGGACAAATCAAGTTGTTCCCATTAAATAAACAAACATTTTGCATACATTCACGATTGTCATGGAGTTGTGGTTCTTCCGCAACAAATTTGTTCCTGTCTCTAAACACTGTTCAGAGTGCTACTAGTTACCTGCTCCAGTGATTCTGCTGGAGTCCCATTCACTGCTGGATTTCGGCAGTAATATTGAGACACTCTCTCGCCCTTCCTGAAATCTACAAAGTCAGTTGACATCAGGTGCTAAGAAATATAAAGCAAAGCAGCTGTAGATCAGTTGATAAAGAAGGCATTACTCCATGCAGAAGGTTGCCAGTTCGATTTCAGGCTCCTCATCTCTGCATGCTAAGGTGTGAGTTAACTCTGATGTGCTTGGTTAACACCTTGCATGGCAGCACTGCTGCCATGGGGGGGTGAGTGGGTCTGTGAATGCAAATAGGAAGGCGCTGTATTCGCAGAGACCATGTCGTATCTAAGGATGGTAGAATATTGAACTTTACTGAGCAAATTATATTTCTTGAAAGTTCTAAAGGCCTATGGGAAATTACCTACTGCAGAGGGTCACATTTGGCCCTGGAACATTTAAGGACAGACATGCAATGATGTTTATTGTCTAGGAAATAGATGGTCATAGTGGCTTAGATAACGTAACACTGATGATCCACCATGTTGGGATTTTTATCAACTTGGAAGTGTAGCGCAGAATTCACTGGAATAAAGGGGGGGACACAAGGTCAGATACATTTCATTTTATTAGTATAAAAATATGCCTGTATCTCTTTAATCACTAATTGAGTTGAATCACAAATAGAATATCAGTTTCAGAAGTATAGTAATATACCACTTAGCCTGACTGACTGAATATCTTGTTATGCACTCAACATTTGTCACTGATAATAGGTGATGTCCTCAACAATTTTTTTTTAATGTACTTGACAATGCCGCATTTTGTTGCAATGTTTTAATAGCCTGAAAACAAGTTTTCAAACACGTGATTTATTTTTGCTACTTTAAAAATCTCTATCCTGCCGCAGATTGCTGTGGAAAACTCCAGCTACAATTTTCTATATGAGATAGTAGTCAAAGTAAATCACCCACACAAATGCATTCACAGCTTAAAGAGAAAACATCATTCCAGCTTTCATGCATCATTAACCTGCCTTGGTAAGTTGGTGTGTGTCACATAAATACAGCAAAAAAAAACAGGGACTGGATTACATCTCTTGGTCTCTCTGCATCCTTACTTTTTTCCCTACCAATTATGGGTGATTGGTAATCAGTCATTAAGTACCGGCAAGAAAGACAAGTCCACCGTGAAAGAAAAAAAATACAATTCACTCTTCAGTTTGAAATTTGATGGAACAAAACTGGTAGCGGTTTGATCTGTCAGTGGACTTCGATATGTTAATGGAACATTGATGTTGATGGAACACGTTGAAACACAGGTGAAGATAATAAACTGTGAAAAGTAAAACATTAAGAGACATAGGAGCAACAGGATTTCTGAGAAAAATTTCACAAAATATGACACTGAATGATTCCTTTTATTTATCGAGAAGAAATACACAGTCCCTTTGAGAAGCACAGATATACAGTGTTATAGAGGAGGGCCAAGGTTTATAGTAAATGCGAGCACATCTGTCACAAGGCAAGAATGTCACCTGGGTTTGCTTTCCTGCTTCGAACATATAGTTGACCTTTCTATATAGCACCTATGGAAACAGAGTGTAATATGTTTTTCATCGCCCCTTTATGAACGATGATGATTAATGATTCGATTTTATGAAACGTTTCTCCCACAGTGAGAGTGTTCCTTGTGTGGTCCGAGTCACCTCAGGTGTCAATCCCTTTAAATAATGAATAAGTTGAGAAGGGGTGATTAGAGCAGGACTCGAGCATAAAGCATGCGATAAACCATCTGTGAACTTCCTTTCCAGATGGATTGTTCAATGACACTGTACACATAATTCATCACAATTAATAACAGCTTGCACTGCAGTAGTTGGAGCAGTCCTAATTTGTATGCTCTTTCTCCCTTGTGGGCCTCTGTGTCACTGACGTCTTCCCCTCATGGCCCGAAAGTATTATGAAGTGACAAGTTTAAAAAAGAAAAAAAGAAGCTTGTTATCGACCCCAAAGGATCAAACTAAACTAAATAACATACTAAATATGAGCTCATTCACAGTGACTGTACTGCAGCGGTTTTCGACCAATCCTCCTAGGTCAAACCTCTCCTTGTGATTATCGAAATTTGTTTTTACTGACACTACTGCTTGCTCTCAGCTGTCCAACAACTGTGGTTGAAATGTGCGTTCCTGATCTCCATCAACTCCAATCAGTCAAAGGAATGGGTTTCTCATCTTCGGCATGTCTGTAGGTTGGCTGCTTACCTGAATTTTACGGTTAATGAAAGGCCCTGCGTCATCTCCAAGTAATATCTTGCCCCAAGTTATTGCCGTCTCACCCCTGATTTTCCATTTCCATGAATTAGGCGTAAAGGTGCACTATATTCTTGCTGTGTCGTCAAATCCATTTTGCCTGTCATTGTATGTCACTTTTTCATCTCACAGTTCTGACTTTAACCTGCATGCTCAAGTGTCATCCACCTAATTCTGGCAACAGTCGAATTATCGAATTCCGGTTCTGTACTATACACTGTCCAATATTTTTCCGAGTGTCTTCATTTGCATACCAAAGGAATATCAACCCTAATCCGAAACATTTTGCTTCCATTATTATTACCTGATTCATAGGAATGGGATCGTCAGAAAGAGGGACTGAAGAGTTTATACAGAAATTACATTGAGTTGATGGAGCCCAGAAAACCATCATCATTGATCCATGACCGAAAAAGGGTAAATCATAAATCCTAATAAATTACAGCTATACATACATTAAATAATCCTTGCTTCATTTCATTTCTGTCCAGTATTTCCACCAGCAATGACCTTTTCCCCCTCTTACTCTTCATTTGAAAAAGCCATTTGATTCACCCTGGCAATATATAACATGTTTGTAATAAATTACAAAAGGAATTCACATGGTGTGAATTATTTGACTAATCTCGATGGCCAGGTAGTAATGGTCTGTCAAAAACTCAAGATTGTTCTCCCTAATTTATAACCATTACTTGCCCATGGGTCAACGTATGGGGTTCAATGGCAAAAATCCAACATCTACATATAACATATAACCATGTGCATGCTGGTACATACTTTTATCTAAATTATGCTGGGCCTTGTCATACAACAGATGTAGTTATCAGATAATAGCATTTAATTTTACACAAACATGTAATCAACTTTAGAATTTAACTAAGTCCTTCCCCCCACCATGACTGACCAACAGATTAAAACAAGATAGAACAAGATGGAAGGAGTCATTTTCTGACCTTGCAGTCTACCCTTTAGGAAAATGTTTGTTTTATATGAAACAATCTTCAATTTTGGTCTGAATCGCCTAACTGGCAACCAACAACATTCATTTTAATTAAGTTCACCATTACAGCTCAAGGCAAAGAATTCATCACTACCAAGGACTAAATGGGTTGGATCAGAACATTACATTTGGAATAATAAGCAGGTTGGAATGGGTGGAGAAAAGTTTCAGTGGTTCTATGTGATAGAAGAATATCAGCCTGAATGAAAGGAAAGGTGTACAAAACAGTGGCGAGACCTGCGATGCTGTATGGTTTGGAGACAGTGGCACTGAACAAAAGACAGGAGGCAGAGCTGGAGGTAGCAGAGATGATGATGTTGAAGTACTTTTTGGGAGTGACAAGGACGGATAGGATCAGGAAAAAGTCCATCAGAGGGACAGCACATGTTAGATGTTTTGGAGAGAAGGTCAGAGAAGCCAGACTGAGATGGTTCGGTCATGTACAGAGGAGGGATAGGGACTATATTGGTAGACAGATGCTGGAACTGGTGATGCCAGGCAAGAGGTCTAGAGGAAGACCGAAGAGAAGATTTATGGACATAGTGAGAGCGGATATGAAGGTAGTGGGCGTGAGAGGTGAGGATACAGAGAATCTATCTATCTATCTATCTATCTATCTATCTATCTATCTATCTATCTATCTATCTATCTATCTATCTATCTATCTATCTATCTATCTATCTATCTATCTATCTATCTATCTATCTATCTATCTATCTATCTATCTATCTATCTATCTATCTGTGTGCATGTGTGTGTATGTGTATTTCTATATATGTATATTGTATGTATTTATAGTGATCACATCATTTACTTTAGATCTCATGAATTAATACAGACCAGGAAAACAAATATAATCTGACAATATGTGCTTTAACAACATTGTGGGACCCATTGACCTATAATCCAAGTATGACAAAGACAATTGCAACAAATTCTGGGTTTCTAGACAACACCAGAGGTCAAAATAAGAAAAAAAAAAGAGGAAATTGATATCTAGATTTAACTAAAAAAAAACACAATCTGAATCTATCACTGTAATCGACTGGTGACCAGTCCAGGGACGAACCCTCCTGTTTCCCCGATGACAGTTGGCATAGGCCCTAGTCAACCCACTACCTTCACTTCAGGATGAGTGTTTCAAATAATGAATGAATGAAAGATCTAAATCTGACCGTCTTGCTGTGAGGCTGTGAACATTGTGGGAGGGGCCATAGAGGCAGGCTTTATGCAATATGTAATGTCAAGTTGTATAATTATAAATATAGTATATGGAGGTCTAATATTAAGTGCCATGTGACATCTAATACTATATTTATTATCAGAACTGAGATTGCAGTCAACATGATGTGCAAATTAGTTATCTGTTTAACACACAATTCAGTTCAGTGTATTTCTAAATATAATGTACCCCTGCAACAGCATAACAAAAATCCATCCATCCATCTTCTACCGCTTATCTGAAGTTGGGTCGCGGGGGCAAGAGCCGGAGCAGGGGAACACAGACTTCCCTCTCCCCAGCCACACAGTCCTGCTCTTCAGGGGGACCTCAAGGCATTCCAAGGCCAGCCTAAAGACACAGTCTCTCCAGCGTGTCCTGGGTCTTCCCCGTGGCCTCTTACCAGATGGACATGTCCAGAGTACCTCCCCCAGGTGGCGTCCAGGAGGCATCCTGATCGTGCATCCTGATACCCGAGCCACCTCATCTGACTCCACTCCATAAAGGGGAGCGGCGACTCAACTCAGAGTTCCTCCTGAATGGCTGAACATCTCACCTTATCTCTAAGGGAGAGTCCGGCCACCCTGCGGAGAAAACTCATTTTGGCAGCTTGTATCTGCGATCAAGTTTTTTCGGTCACTACCCACAGCTCGTGACCATAGGTGAGGGTAGGAACGTAGATCGACTGGTAAATTGCGAGCTAAGCCTTCCGGCTCAGCTCCCTCTTCACCACGACAGCCCAGTACAGAGTCCACATCACTGTAGATGCTGCACCGATCCGCCTTTGGATCTCCCGCTCTATCCTCCCTCACTCGTGAACAAGACCCGGAGACACTTACAACTCCTCCACTTGGGGCAGGACCTCTTCCCCGACTCTGAGTATATGCGCCTACAAATTCTGTCCATAAAAGGTGTAAACTGAATCGGTGACGAAGGGCAGCCCTGGCGGAGTCCAACTCTCACCAGAAACATGTCCAACTTACAACCGGTAATGCGGACCAAGCTCCAACACCGGTCATACAGAGACCGAACAGCCCGTATAACAGGGTCCAGTACCCCACATTCCCGGAGAACCCCCCACAGGATTGCCTGTGGGACACGGTCGAATGCCTTCTCCACAAGACACATGTAGACTGGTTGGGCAAACATTACAAAAATATCTCCTGGTTATTCTTGTTTGACATGCCTGCATGTTTGTCTTACTTAGTACTAGCCTGGGTGGTCTCATCTCATGTTTGTTCATCTCCTTCATTCTGTCTTTCTATAACCACCTTTCCATAGTCATGTCCTTGTCTCCAGAGACGACCTTGGATGGTTATTCATCAATTGTTTGTTCCAGCACTTTCTTGGGTGCTGTCAGCTGTATTCATCTCTTCACTGCCTTTACTTGTATCGCTCCTTGTATTCTCCCTGTCTGTGTATCGTGCGTCTCTTCTTGTCTTTCTATTTGCGTCTTTGTCATTTTTGATCCTGTTTCTCTTTTGCTGCCCGCATCTTTCTGCTCATCTCTGCCGTGTCTTGTCTTTATCTAATTTTCTTTTCCCCTCTTTACTGCCACGGCTTTTCCCCAACGGATATTTAGTTTTTTTGAGACCCTTTGTCTGTACTGTTAATTGACTTTTAATTTCTTAGAGGATGAAACCATAACAGTGTAATGTGTATATTTAGGTGGGGAACCTTTTAAGCTCATGGAGCTTGTATAACCTAGCCGAAGGCTTTTTCCAGTTCAATACTTGTGGCCTACAAGAGCACATTGGTTCACTCTAAAGACCTGTATCTCTTAAGAGTCTGCATGCAATGTAGAAGTAGGCATTTCATCGGAGATCATCATCTGACCACTGCAATGACCAAACCATTTCTTTGAAAGGCACAATCTCTGTATGTGAAAACTGGAGAAAACATATTGTTCCTGATTTACTTCTTGTCAGCCCGTTTGATGTGTTTCCAGCTATGTCTCTCTGTGTCCATCAACAAACACAGGGAGGCGTATTTATTTGCGAAAGCACACATACTACACAAAGACAGGAAAAGTAAAGTCTGAAAGTCAGTAGATTTTCTCATTTTGCAATCCTTCATGCAGTTTTTGCTAATAAAATTAACTTTACACTCTCACTGAAATATCCCAAATATCCAGTTTATCCAGTTTTACAAACCATTTACATTAATGGTTTGGAGAGACACAATGGCCAAATGTTTTGCAAATCTGAGTCAGCTGCTGACTCCTCACTCTGCCTAGCTCCCCCTTTATTTTGCCACCTTCTTTAAAACTCTAAACCATTGTATGTGAAGGACGTATCAACATTTTCTTGCTTAAAATTGACCTGTTTATAGTGATCCGGTTTATGCACGTTAACAACTGGAACAACTTACCTAATTTCATTTTATTGCACATGACAGAGCTGGAAGAATAACTTGTGTTTTTGTAATGATTTAGTTATTTTTTACAATGTTATATAGTGGCAACAGTCTAACCAGCCCTGTACACTAGAGCAGCTGAGACCCGGAGAATAATAAACTGTCTCCTACAATTCAGCTAAGCTCTACTCTCAATCACGAACACCCAGATAGACCCACCTAAGGCAGAAACCTGCCCAAGTACAACATGGATGCTCCTGTCAGACATCATAGCAGCTAGGATGGGTGTGCATATCATTCAATACATGAACTGGGCACAGACAGGAATTGGCAACAATGCTAGGCGAGCAAAACACCAGCTACTGCTTTAACGGACCATCACCCAGGACTGTAAGACCAGGATTACCGACCTGTGCACTGCTTTGATTTATTACAAGAATGCCTTGAATACCGAGTCACCACATGGATACTAGAGTTCCTAGAGCTGTACAGGATCAACAGGACACTTTGAGCCTTCATCAAGATATTGATGTGGCTCAGGGAGGTCCCTCTAGAAACCAGCTCAAGCCAATTGCAGCTGTAGGCATCAGATGTGAAATATACCAAGGGGGTGTGCTGCCCCCCTTGTTGTTCTGCATCAGCCTGAGCCCATTCAGCCAGATAATTACCAAGAGTGGCTTTGTATACCAATTCCAAAGTAGGACAAAAGTCAGCCCGCTCCTGTTACATTGATGGCATCAAGCTCTATGCCAAGATTGAGGATGACATCAACTTCCTGTTTTACATCATTAAGATATACAGCCATTACATTGTATATTATTCAGACTGGACACATGTGAATGGATTTTGTGCAGAAGAGGGAAGGGGATCATCACTGAAGAGGTTGATCTTTTTGTGGGACTTCCATTTCCACACGGACAAACTTCTGAATGTTAACCAACCAGACATACAGGTAGTGGGGGTCAACAACCAGCAGAAGACAGCCATAGTGTTAGATTCAGTGATCCCAAATGACAACAACTTCAGGAGGAAAGAACGTGAGAAGCTGGAGGAGTAACAGGACCTCAAGGAGGGGTAGATTACATAAACTCCATCCATTAGAAATGCCCTGTCAGGAAATAGGTTACTGCTCCTGCATTTTCCTGTTTTCAAATGAGCAAGCTATGGATCACACACAACCATGTCTAACCTGTCCCATCTTTTCAGCTTGCCTCTGTTACCCCCAGTTTAGTTGCAGAGCAAAGCTACACTCTAAAAACAACTGCCTATATCGGGAGGACTAAAATAACCACTTGTGTTTCTGATGTAAATTAATGTGTTTCACTTATATTCCCATATCAATCATACATGAACCTTTTTCACTTAAATCACGAATATAGGTGCACTATTCATGGTTCAAAATATCTATGCTTGAAGCTTCCTCATCTGAGGAAATATGCTGCAATATAACCATTGTGAAACATCCTGTTGCACTGCATGTTTGAAAAGATAATCGCCCATCTCCTGTAATGTTCAAACAAGTATAATATTTACCCGAGTTTGACCAATTCCCATTTACATTTCCAAGTGAAACTTCAGATGAAAGCCTTGATGAAAGTGTTGAGGAGGACAGGACCAGGCGGGCTGCAGGAGTTTCTTTTACCCTAAAGGAGATCCACTCCTGTATTTTCTGCAAGGGGCTCCTTTTTGAGGGTTGCCAAACAAGGATAAAGAGCTGCATCAGACTGGAAATGTGAATCAACTTTAATGAGTCTTGCTCTCTTATTGAAAGAAAAAGAAAAAAAAAAATCAAAATCTGCTCTTGTAAATGGGGATGACTTTTTTAGAATTTGTCCAGTGTAATCCTCCACACTTCACGGTTCATTTAATGGGAATACATTTTCTGCCCTGTGGGCAAATTGCGTTAAATTCACCCAACCACTAAGCTGCCTGAAGGTGCCACTATTGTGGCTCAGTTGATTGTAGGGGTGTCCCTCTAGCGGGAAGTTTTGCGGTTTGCCCCTGGCTCCTCCTGCTTGCATGCCAAAGTGTCCTTGCGCAAGACTCTGAGCCCCAGTTTTTTCAGGTGGTCTGCTTGGTATCTTGCATGGTAGCTTTGCCACCATTCGTAAGTGTCTGTGTGAATGTAATCCAGTGTTAAGCATTACATTAGCTATAAGTGCTATCCAAGTGGAGATCATCTACTACATTTCATATTACTATAAATCAAAAATGTTGAAACCACATACAAAAAGGAAAGTCACTTCCAGATTTTATCAATATTGTGTTGGCATTTCTGCATTTAACATTCTAGCAATGCAATTAAAATCAATTATTGTGTCCCACTGTTGTGTCTTATGAGGGTACAGAGATAGAGGAACCATTGGTAATTCAAGTATATATGTCTTAATATTACTTCACATGACGGGCCAGTTAAAAGTCACCGTCTGTAACTTGGGCACTGAAACGATAAATTAATTCCAATAACATCAATGAAGCATCCATAAAGGAAACAGTTCAGTATTTTATTGAGGGTATCTTGATTATTACTAGCAAACAACTTTTTATTGAAAAAGGAGCCCTGAAGTTTTGTTGTAATTTAAAAATTCCCCGTCTATGGTGAGAGTAATACATTCAATGTATTAATGTACATATCACTATGTTCCTTTTTTTTGTCAGGGGGGATTAAAATTCCATCTATCAAAGATTTCAATTCAAGTCCACTGCATACTTAAATGCATGCAGTGGACTTGGATTTAAGCTTATTAAAGCGGACTGACACTAAGTGAAGTATATTTTCGATTCACAGCTGCAAAGGAGAATAGAGCTTTTAGTCCTTTTCTTAAGATTAAGATAATAATTTAAATATAAATGACCACAATTATTCAAAGTACACAATATAATTCATTTATTATTATATTTAGACATATTATTTGTGGTTCTTTTCAAGTAAATGATCCGCAGCGGTGATCCCTAATTAGGGGGGAGGCAAAGAGAAGCACATAAAGAGAATAATTCCTATCTCCGGTCATAAGTTTCATTTTGATTCCCAGTGCTAAAAGAAGTGATAAAACCTGTTCCACGCTCCATATGTTATTCCAACCGGCCATCACATCAGAGGACTCCTCTTGTCTCTACATAACCCATTTTGACTTCCTCACTTTTCCTCACCGGAACATTGATCTCATTAGGACAAAATCAGCCAAGCCTTGTTCCTGCAAAGTGCACATCATAAAAGTACTGCTTTCAGGAATCTATATCACTTGTTCAGTTATTCTCAAAGGCGATAGTATTGGATTTTCTTAACAATAAATGCATATATTTACCGAGACGTAACCATAAATTGATGGAGACACTGGAAAAAAGTAAGACGCATGAAACCTTAAACCATGCTTCAACAATGATTATTTGAACTTGAGGTGTTTGGTTATGTTTTGACATAATGAAAAACTTTTCTGCCAAACAGTTTGGACTCATGCTTTAGCTGTTTGAATTAAGGACCATTTATTTAATATTGTACTTGATTACACAGAGAAAAATACATGAATGAACAATGACGTGTATGGTCTCATTAAAGGATCAGGTTCAAATACTACTGGATCAACTGTTTTATTCTTTAATAACCCAGGCAACTGACCTTTTACATACTCATATTTCCACACTTTACATGAGTAGACTGGGAAGAGCAAGTTGAAGGATTTTGCAGGAAATATTACCTGGTTTCCTCTTACAGTCCAAAATATGCATTGGGTTGGTGGGAGCCTTTATGTTTACCAGACATGTGAATGAGGGAGTAAATTGTTATATTTCTTTATATGGCTCTGCGTTCCCCTTGCTACTGGTCCTGGGTAAACCCTGCCTCTCACCCAATCACAGCTTGAATTGCCTCCAGCCCCACTGTAATCCTGACAACAGAATTAGCAATGTAGACAATAAAGCAAAGAGGGGTTCAGTTCTATATACAAGTTTTTACTTTTGGTACATATTGGAAGGATGACAGTGGCCTATTTTTTTTTTTTTTTGGTATTATAGGTTTTATGCACTGTATTACCATACATTTAGTGCAAATCATCTGCTCGTTAAATTTGAAGCACCCATATTACATCATGTTGACAGAATACTTACCAAACTTTACTGAAATTCTCCCGGCTGTGCCACCTAAATAAAGTACCTAGTAAAAGGCCGAAGAATAAACTGATATAAATTTCAAGACGAGGAACCCAATAGATTTATCAAAATTAATCACAAACAAGGATTTCTTTTACTCTGTTTATGATTTACATTGGGTGTGTGGTTGTGGGTGATCATAAATCAATGATCACTTGTTCCAGAAAACAGACTGATGCAGTTTCTGAAAATCAAAAATAGGCATGGTGAATCTAAGGATTTCAAAGAAAAATTTTAGTCGTCCAAAAATGTATTTTTGATATTGATCATATTTCTGAAATATTACTCTTAACATAACTGAGGAATATTTAAAATGATTTTTTTTTCATCTTTAGTTGTCCTATATTGTGTATTAGGTCAGTTATATGCAATTACACATCTTTCCTTAACAGGACATCTTGGCGGTGCCCATAGCATTCAGTATAACATCATTATGAAGCGTGCAATCAATGCATGCCTAAAATTATTCACCTGGATATGACTCTGACATGTCTGAGATAATCTTCTGGTCTGTGGTTCCTATATGCTATGTGAACATTTATTATAACTGTACTGTGATTATAGATACTGTAAAACAATGTTTGCATTTCTGGTGCATCCCAATGATCCAGTGATTGAGGTAAGCACACCTACCCTACAACAAGGTGTTTTCTGGTTTGATTCCAGATTTTCTATGATGAGTTTGATTGTTGTCACTGTACCTGCTCGGGTGTTCTGTGAGTTCTTTAGCATCCTCTCATAGCCTTGAGGAAAAGCATAGGTTAATAAGACTCTCCTTCTGATGAGAAGGACAGCATGACAGCATGAATGGTTGCATGTCAGTATACAGGATGTGGCTATGTGATCGACAGGTCCTTTGTTTATTGTGCTTCTTGCCCAGTATCAGCCATGATGGGCTCCAGGTACCCTGTATGTATAGAAAGAAGAATAAGATAATAGGTAATGAATTCATAACAATTTGTGGTTTTTGAAGGTAGGATTGTGGAGACAAAGGCGAGTTGTTACTTTATTCCTGAAACAACAATAACAAACTGACAGTCAACTTCCTTGTCCCAGAATGCCCCGGACACCAACCACGCCCCGAGCCTGTAGTCCTGTGGGGTGAGAGGCGAAGCCCCTTGGTATCTGCCTCGGGGAAACGGGGTTTGACTTCCCAGCCACATGCTGAATATCCATCATAAATTTCAGAAATGACTGTGAGGTGGCGCTGCTGGCAAGCGGAATCATGGCTCAGTCCCCTTGGACATGGCGAAGGTCAGCGGCTTGTGATCCACAAAATCCATGAAAGAGCGGCCTTCCAGAAGGAACCGGAAATGACGCATTGCCAGATGCAGGGCAAACAGATCCCTGTCAGAAGCACTGTACTTCTGCTTGCTATCCTGTAATTTGCGGCTGAAAAATGCAAGGGGCTGCCATGCATTCACCACACACTGTTCAACCACAACCCCCACAGCTATGTCAGACGCATTAGTCGTTAGTGTTATGGGCGCCGTGGGTGCGGGATGGGACAGCCTGGGCGTGCTTAGCTTCATCAAAAGCCTGGACCCGTACAAAAGTCTAGTTGACCGTGTCATTCGCCTTCTTGAGCCGCAATGCCCCATGAAGTGGCTGAAGGAGGTGAGCAGCGTGAGGTAGGAAACGGTTATAGAAATTAACCATGCCCAGGAACTCCTGCAAGGCCTTGACCGAGCCAGGCGAGAACACTCCTCGACTGCGTGCACCTTTGAAGGCAATGGGACCCCGCCCGATGGCCTGTTAGTCCGCTTTTGTCAGGGGAGCTGGCTCTTCTGCAAGCCAGAGTCCACCCTGAACCTTCTACCTGACTTTGAGTCCCTGATGAACAGCAGCTCGGTGTGTCCCCTGCCGTCCACAGCTGCCACTTGAGTACCGGCCTTGGATCTCCCTGGCAGCGTGAAGAAGCGCAGTGGGACACAGTGTTGCGCCTTGGTGCCGAACCGCAGGTGGAAAAAGCAGATGCTGTTCCTGCGTCGTCTCTGGGCGGTCAATCCGGCCACTATGGCTGGCTCTGCATTCGCTGACTCAGTCTGCAGAGGCTCCGACCTCACACTGTGGACTGCTAGCGACCTGGTAAATAGAAACACATGGTCAGCCTCCTCAGCCAGACCCTGGCAGTCACCGTCAGCCAGACATTGGGAGTTAGCCAAGACCGCACGCATTGTAGGCGGAAGCTGGTGCAAGAAGATGTGTGGAAACAGGAAACCACCGTCGTCTAATCCACGCAGCGGCAGCATGTTGTCCATCAAGTTCATGGCGGTCCCGTCGCCCAACCGTATAGGGACAGAAGTCTGTCCGCCTGCTCCACTGCAGATGTAGCATGTTGCGGTGGGTCGTGCAACAGCTGGAAAACTGGCATTGTGGACTACTACGCAGTGACAATGAGGCAGTACCAACCATTGTCTGAGACAATTCCACACAAGTGGAAAAGTGCCTCGATGTGCTGTAACCAGGAGGCTGGGTTGCTCTGCCAGAACTCGGGGAGCGCCGAAGCTGCAACAGGAACGGCTGGCTGTGGGAGTTGGGGCAATGTGGCTAAAGTGTGATCGCACACTCGGTGTGCAGAACAGGGTCACCAATGTGGTGTTTGAAAGAAGGATTGCGGAGACGAAGGCGAGTTGTAACTTTATTCCTTAAACACCAATAACAAACTGATAGTCAACTTCCTTCTCCCGGAATGCACACACCACTCCCCCAGCCTGTAGTCCCGTGTGGTGAGAGGCCACGGCCCTTAGTGTCTGCCACAAATTTCATTAAACTGTATTATACTCTTTTGCGCTTTTGCAAATATTTGCAGAGGTTTAATGAAAAATCTTTAAATTCTGCAAGTAAAATCTGGGCTTGGTGGTAATACCCGATAGTCCCGTGGCAGTGGTCAGGATAAAATGAGCTTTACTCAGCACTAATTTAATCCTGCAAAGAACGACTGTCTCATGCCGTTTCAATTCTTCATGGAAAAAGGCCACAGGAAAGGTCAATATAGTCGATATAGTATAAAGGGAAGTGTTGAAATGATTGCTAAAATGATTGCCTTTTCAAAGATGTGATGATGGAGGCAAAACGACAGTTTGAGATCTCTCTCTTTTAGCCTACTTTTCAATTTAAAGGCCAGTACCTGAATCAGTCAAACAAACAACTCCCTGGCTGAACTTCCTTGCAGTGATTTAGAATCACATACACATAGTTCTGGAGCACTTCAGACCCAACCAAAACATCAACTTGCCATGCATTTCATTATTGAAATGAATCAGTCTCTTCTCGCTCCTGTGCACAGACCCACAGACTAGGAGTGTGATTTTCATGGTCATAGAGATATGAAACTGTGAAATTGTGTGATAGAAATGCTGCTGGTTTGCTGTGAGAAGACAAACGAGACCTTGTGTGGGTTGTCTGAGATCAGGGGATTGCTGAGAAATCAGCATGAATTAAAATCTTTGAGGATTCATGTTAACATTTGTCTTTCTCTTATAATCAACCAGTCTCCTTCAGCAGACCCCAATGGCCCCGACACCGACCTCAGAATGTTGTTGGTTGGCAGTAGTGGTAATAAGTTATTAAATAATAAGTTGAAGTTTCCTGCTTTTTATAATTTTCTCCTTTCTCTGTGCAATATTACCTCAATTAGAGACGGAACCTAAAATTTTCATAGCAGTGATAAGGGGATGGAAAAACGTCTTAATCCATACCAGCCTTTAATCACCGCATTGATCATCGCTCATTTAGAGCACAAGGGATAAACCTGCAGGAGCCAGCCGTGAATAATTAATCTTCAAACTTCGGCTGACACACTTCAGGGGGATTAGCCAAGGTTCAATCAGGAAACAAAAGTATATTTATAGATTATATCCAAGCACTGTTTAACCTGAGTTTGTTGAATGGGTGGTTGCTTCGTAAAGTAAACATTTGGAACCCTGGGGTTTTTTTAAGCATGTAGCTGCTGCTAGCAAATCCACCTGCCCAACCACAACAGTGCAACCGTTACTGTGACTGCCAAGCAGGCATCCTGTCTCTGTTCCTATTCTGCCCAAAACAGCCTTGAAGACTAATCTGGTTTGGTGGCAATACCCTTATTAAAGTTCTGGTCCCCTTAAAAGAAGAATCTGTCATCCATTTGAGCGTAAATATGAGGGATCTATGGCGGTTTTGCAACAATTACGTGACATTTTCAGACACATCCTTTAGTTAGGAAATTATATTGCTTTATTTTCTCTTCCTAACTCCGTCATAACCCACCAATTCTGATACGTTTATGTTGTTAATATCCTTTTTTTATTGGATTTCCTCATTTAAATTTGTAAAAGAAAAATGTGTGTGTGTGTGTGTGTGTGTGTGTGTGTGTGTGTGTGTGTGTGTGTGTGTGTGTGTGTGTGTGTGTGTGTGTGTGTGTGTGTGAAGGGGCAAGCTCCATAATGACCTGCCAACAAGTCCATCTGTCCACTATGGACAGATAAACTGTATATTGTGCTCTGTCAGTGAGGCATCAACCAAACTACACTGATAGGATTAATTATATCTCAAAACTATTCTTGTCGCAATCTTTTTGTGACAACTGCACTTAGATTTCTTCCCTTAAAGATGTTTCACCTCTCATCTGAGAGGCTTCTTCAGTAGAATTAATCATAACCATGAACCGTCATAGACATACTGATAGTAATCATCTTTAGCAAAGCTTTTGGATATTTTAGTCTCTTTTCAAAAATTCCAATCCTAATTTAGAGGTCTCTGAATATTCAATAAGGCTGTAATGTGTGATAGGCCAGGAAAGGGTGAGAAATATGTATCAGAGGAAAATACATTGAATATGAGTGTTTATTGTAATAAAGTAGTAATATCAGCGTTCCTGTCTTCATTTACAGTGACCTCTGATTGCTTAAACACCCAAGGGAAAAAAAAGAGCAACTCCAAAAACTCATCATAAAGCCATTTACTACATAATTTAAAACATATGTCACCAGAGAAAATCATTGATATGATATTTTATGGTTCAATTGTCTAAAAAACATTTCTTTAATGTTCCTTGTGCATAAATATTCCTCATCTCAAACAATATGACTGACCACATTGATATCGTACACTGGGTCTTTTGTGGGATCTTCATTACCATAGAAAGACACAGCTACAATCGATATACAATTCCACCTTTGAGACTCACACTACACTTTCCAACCAAACCAAAGTTTTTCCTTTTAAACATATATTGTGGCAGACACTAAAGGGTGTGGCCTCTCACCCAGGGACTGATGGTTTGGATGCGTGGTAAGGGAGTGTATATATATTCAGGCGTTCCCGAAACTTTGAGAGAGATGAATTATTATGTTGATATGTCTACACATTAAAGTTTGAACCCCTCCAAAACTCCGCCGTCATATTTCCTCGTCGACACACCACAATATGTTATATATATTAATAACAACAAATGGCATTTGTTGATCTTGGCCTCTGTATGTTTCTGTTGCAGACCTTCCTCGAATTCAGGTTTGCCCGTTTGATCGTCTCACAAATGCCAGTTCTCTGCAGAGGATCTTTGTAGACGCTGCCATCTTCTATGAGGTAAAATATGGTCCATCACACCAGGCATGCACTGTTGCATGTGAACAGAGAAACAATGCTATGAGAGCATCACAGGATACATTCAGAACATATTTCATAGTCAATCACTTGCTGCCTTACAGAAACGTGGTATACGGCAATTTGCTCAGGTAATTGCGTATGTTTGTTCAAGTAGTTCATTTTGCAAAGCCGGTATAGGGAGGACTTTGGATACTTGATCTGATTATAATGACAGGGATGACTTGTGTCTCTCCTATCCAGATGCAGTGGGGGGAAAAAAAATAAAAGCGGAAATGTTTTTTTTTTTCTCTTGATTTACCATATTCTTTTTCTTTCTATTTTATCTGAATAATACAAACACACACACACAATTTTGAAATACAATGTCAAATAATGCAGGAAGCAGAAAAAGATAAGGGCAAAGTAAATTTAATTCTAATGGTATCATTTCATTTTGTAAAGCATATTTACTGTATACATGCAGTATATAGACATTCCAGTGGAGTGAAAGAGAGAGAAGGATGGAGGAAAATAGATAGATAGATAGACAGGTGCACAGAAAAACAAACAGACAGGCAGCCAGAGTGAATTCCAAAGGTAGTGTTAAACAGACTTAAGTGGACATCAAGTTGTGTGGTTATGTACAGTACATGGTCAAACTACTGCAGTATCAAATACTACAGTTCCATGCTCGGCAGAGGAGACAAAATCAAAAAGAAGTATTTCCAGAAGAAACAAGTACTGCTGCGGTTTGTGTGTCATGGTGAAAAGAGTAGCCCCCCCTCAGATTGACGCTTTTCAGCATTTCACACAAACTGCAGTTTCAAATACTATCAGTCTTTATCTGAACTCAGCAGTCACTCGCAACACACTTAGCTACCTTACTCAGCAGTACAACATTGCATGCATGCAAAAGCAAAAGGCACACATTTCACTTGTAAAAGGACTGTAAATGTCATGCATAATTAATGGTCGGATTTCTTTGTTAGTTATTTTCGGACTCAAGAGTACTGTTGTGTAATCCCATGCGTTTGCAGAGGACATTCATCCAAAAGGGTGCACATGGCAGAGAGCATGTTTACATTGACAGCCTTTCTGTGAAAATGTTAAGGTCTCGATTTTTATCTTGTGGCTCTTGTGTACGTTATCGTTGGCACCCACAGAAAAGGAACAGATGGTGGTCTCCGGTGGCTCACAGATGTTTCCTCACCGTTATTTTGCCGTGATATCTACAGAAATTATCATTCTCAGATATGTGATTTGAAATACACACAGACAGGGCAATTTACATAAGTGTCTTTATCATTCAAAAAAAGGTTATTACTCAATTATTATACCGGTTTAAAACATACAATACAAATCAATCACAGTACATCAGACCAAAATATATGTGCACATTGGTTTATGGTTTTTCAAAAGCCAAAACAACAATTTGTGACCATGAATGCAATTGGAAAGAAAAATTACATCAACTTGTTCGAAGGTCCTATTCTACAGTCAAACCAAGTCATTTGAATTTACTTGAGAGTGCTAGGTAGAATATAAAGGAATTTAGAAAAATTTCAAATTAAATGAGAATTAAAAAAAAAATCTGAGGTACTATATTTTTTATGCTTCTACAACTGAATATGTAGCATCTGTGTCTGGGAGAGCTGAAAGAACACAAATTCAATTATATTCTGTATTTCTAATTGTTTTGTTATTTCTTTTGCTATCATTGTTGTCTCTTATTTTTGATTTTGTGTTTGAAGTTTTGGCATTGTTTTAACCGTCCATGTGACAATAACTCTCTATAACCAAGAGGGATGTACCACGCTACCATATAGCCTGTTCTGTGCTAAATTTACTTTTGCACATTGTAGATAAAATATCGACATCAACTGACAACAAATTGCAGTTCCAACCGAGAAATAAAAAAAACTAAACACAAACAAACGATTAGCATTAAAATGAATGATCTCAAAGTTAAGGTAATTAAAAACACGATACATCCATGAATCCGATGTTAAACTGATGTTAATAAATATAGCTTTTGGTATTTGTTGTGTTCGAACATTGATCGATGACTATTCGTGATTTGTCATCTTTATTAGGTGTTTTATCAGGAGACACTGCAAGGTGATAAGTACTGAACTCATGTCCAAGTGGCCCACTTTCTCATGGATGTCTCCTCTGAATCCACAGCAAGTGTGAGGTTTTTTTCATTAGCCTCCATGATGTTATTGGTGGGTGTTCAGTGAACCTCTTACTCTAAGTAAGAAGAGGCCAAGGAGTTTAAGAGTTCACTCTAAACATTGACCGGTAAAACCACAGCACCCATCCTCAACGAATTCACTGTGGACTCTCCAGAAATGGATCCTGCACTCTATCGCCATCTCAGCACAGCCAGCCCTTATCTGCCTCTCCACTTTGATGCTCCCAGGGGACAGTAAATTTCTCAGGGACCTCTTGGTTTTTAGACACGGAATGTTTTATATTGTCAGTAGATGCCTGAAAACATTTGTGGATGAGCAGTACTGCAGACACTCTGCCCAAATTCTAGGTTCTTTGGCAAGTACTGGTATGGTCTGCACAGCGATCTAAAACAGCTGCTGTGTAATTACTCAAAATAAAAACTGGATTTGAGGAACGTCAGAGTTGTTGGATGAGAATCGTAATGTGCAATGATTCAGATTTCCAGAGCACTGGCCAGTGACTTTTCTCAAATACTTCATCTTTGCTTATATCTCATCCTGTGGTGCCACTGCCACATTGCCAACCAAACTGAGCTATCGCTGGGACTTGGCTATGTCAACAGTTCCCTATACCTGCTGCTTCTTTCCAGTCTTTTCACAGATACCCTACGGGGGAAGTTCAAAACCAGAGGATTCCCTGTAAATCCTACCATTCTTGGCTGCAGTGACCTTGAATTTATCCGAGAAGTCACTAATGGGCAACTTTAATCTGGCTGAATGCCCATTCAGGGGCACGACTGCTTAGGGACTCGGGGAGCCCCATCTTCCTGATGAGTTCCCTCTCACTATTAATAAATATTTATACAGCGTCAGATTTGACTCATGTCACCTTGGACAAACAAAAAAAGAAGCATAAACCTGAGAGTAATTTGTAATAACTTTCAAAATGGAAACGGAGCTGTGAGTTTATTCTGATGAGAAATAAAGGTTTTTAGATTTAAGGAATTGTTACTTCAAATGTGCTGATAATGTTTCCAACCTCACTAGAAGTTGTCATTTTCTTACAGAGCACAAATCCTTCTCTTCCTCACTGAGGCTATACTTTGGAAACTTACTTTGTCAGTTTTGTGGCCAAATTTCATATGTTCCATTGAGTGTGTTATGTTTAATTCTGTCTTGATACTTTTGCTTTTGCTGAAAGAGAAGGTCAGATATAGCCTTGATGTCATAATGGTCTCTGCCCTGGATCCTCCGGGCTCCTCACAGCCTGACCTTCCTCCAGGCCTGGTTAACTCATTCTATGGCAGCTTTGCTGCTGTTGTTGTGTGGCATGTAAATTGGGGGAAGTGTTGAATGTTATCTAGTGTAGAGCGCTTTGAAATTGCACGATGTGAAATCACAACATTAGATGACACAACTGATTATGTTAGGTTTGATCTGCCACTTTTTGCTCATTGAAATGGAACACATTAATCGATACTTCAAGTCTACCACCTGTCAGACTTTGTGCATCAGAAAGTTTTGACATCGCTCAGCCTGACTGACTGACTTTTTTCATTTATATTTTCTGAAATTTGACCCTTGATTAAACTGATGTGAGCTGAAACACCAGGGGGCCCATTTAAACACCTATTACGGAGCCCTTCTCTCTTCACCATTAGAAATAGTAAAAAACAACAGTGGGGGGCACAAAATGCATCTCGGGCTCTCTAACGTGTGTTTAAATGAGGAGAAACTTGTCCATCCAGGAAGCCAGTCTGAAAACAGCTTTGTAAGATTAACAACACCAAAACCAAATCCAATGAAGATCCATACAACCATGTTTCTTCTGAAATGTGTGGAATGTCCCAACCAACAATCTCAAGGTCTTTGAACATGGTAAAGTCACATCACGTAATTACTCGCTGCTGACACTTAGATGCTGAAGTAAAGGTAATGTAAACATATGTTAGACCTCCGCCCAATCAAGGTCATACACAGTCGCACTGTGCACGAATAACTCAAGATGCACGCACACCTCAATCAGCTGCTTACGTGAACGGTCCTTTGGCAGTCATACTGCATTAAAGGTTCTGGGATATAACTCTTTGAGCATGCTAATTTGCCAATTGTGAGCTCCGTGATTTGCTAGATATCTAGATTCAGACTCTCAATATTCAAAGTCAGTAATAATGAAATCATTAAATTAAATCAAGGAATAATGAAAAAAATGTGTGCGTTTGTGGAAATATAGCTCACTACACGTCAAACTCTCAGTACGTGGGCAGTGTGCTTGCAACACTTTAAAATGACAGTTCAGCGGCATAGTTTGACAAAGGAGGTTTGTCATTATCAGATCAGTTAACACTGCTTACTAGTTACCTGTATTCCAGATATCGGTTAATAACTTCCAGAATGGTGTATGTAGCAAGCCATGGGTTAAATATAGATTGATACTGCTGTATGCTGTAGTTCTGTCATACTGGGCAGCTACTGGATGTCCCCGCTTGCAAATTAAAATATGCAAAGCTGAAACATTCACACAAGCAGATTTGGATTACAGCTTTGACTGTATCACATGAATCAAAATTAATCTTTCTATCCTCATCAGGGGAATACTACTGAGTTCTAATATATTCAGGCTTTTTCTCGATGCATACTTTTGCAGTGTGCCTCCGTGTAACTTCTTTCCGATGTGAAAGTGGTGGCATTCAATTTGCCTGACACTGAGAGAGAGCTGATCTCGCCATGAGGAGGTGATGAAATTAGTTGAATATTGAGAATTTTCATGGGACCCTTCTCTTGCATGGTCATTAATTTTTATGAGCCTCCTCATGTGTTAAAATGTGACCAAAAAAACACCTTGCATTCAGCTGATTCACAAGGGGTGAAATGGCTTTTTATGAGATGAAACTATTTCATATTACTACTTTACATTACTGTAATCCATTAGGTCTCCCACCTGTGCAGCCAGAAAATCGATTTATTTTTACAGAGCAGTGGGAGTGGACGCATGCTGTTTATACATAAAATGTGCCCTTTGAGTGCCAAACTGTGGACGTTTCACCCATTTAGACAGTTTTCTCAAGGTCCAACTGGGAGTTAAAGGCCACCAACTTAGCTGTATATTCTCTTATGTATGTAAAGCATCATGTCCCTTTTAGATTTTTTTCTACCACTTGCACAGCTGAAGTAGAATTTCAAATAGACAGAAACTTGTCGGAGAATTGCAAAGTAGTCTCTGAATCTCTAACCTGGGCCATTTATAAAATGTCTCACAGTTGTCCTTAAAAACAAAGGGAAACTCGGTACCACATTTTGACTGAAACCAAGATATGTGTAAAGGGGTGTTACTGATTAGACATTATCATTTCTAAAGAAAAAAGTCTCAAATAAACCTGTGTTAGCTTATTTATACACACTGATGACATTGTTGATCATGTCATCCACAAATACTGTGGGTTGTGTGGCAGTCATAGAAATGCTAACTGATTCACTGATTACATGAGTGAAAAAGAAATGACAACTTATGATTTTTGAAAGAACTTCAGCTTTTAACTTTGATTTTTATCATTATAGCTGGCAATATTGGTGAATTAACTGGCATCATCAATTTTGATTTATTCATCTGTTGGCTCGGTTTTATCTTCAGAATGTCCAGCTCATCGCATAAAGAGACATGTATTTAGTATGTAATATTTTGTTGGATAAGTTTGTGGATTAGACATCTTGTGATGTTTTCATTCAAGCCAAATAAAATACATTTGCATCCTTTTGAAATTTGGGTCGTGCTTGAAAAGTATGACTGTTGCAGCCTGAATAATGCAATTTTCAATTTTGCATGGCGAGGAAACCCGAGTCAACACGGAGTAATTCCACCAATGGAACTGATACTGCTATTTTGCTTTGATATCTTCAATTTACATTTGTAACATTCTTGAATAAAAACCACTACGGATAAAATCTGCCTTGAATATTTTAATGTCAGTACCCGTGGTTTTCTTGGGTGTGACATGCATGTTGTTCAAAATTGGAGCTTGCATTTTTTAAAAAGCATACTCGCCAAGAAGCTGCTCCTGCTGAAAATGTCACCATGTACTGTTCAAGGATGATATAAAGAACAGATGTTGACCTACGGTACAGTAGTGCATTTTCACATTCCATTTTGGTTGTGTATCTGAGTGAGTGTGGTGGAGATCCAGTGGGGTTGCACTCCCATTAGGGAGCATGGCCAGAGCAACCAGGAGCTATCAGTTTCAAAGGTGCTTTGATTTTTCTATTATGGTCTACAGCAGACCACAGCACATTTTGTTGTGAGACACATTCTCTGAAGCTGCTTCCTCATCCTTCTCTTGGAGCCTCATCACATACTTTTCTATGTCTCTTTCATTTGTCCTGCTTTTTGTTCCTCCTACTGACTACGTTTGTCCCAAAACTCATGACCAATGGAAATGAAGAATACCTCATGAAGTTATGCTCCCACAAGTATTGAACACTGTTAATCTAAAGCAAAAATTCAGTCTGTCAGACCAACAGCTGGCCAACAGATATTCAACAGAGTTCTTCCTCCTCTACTACTTTTACTTTCGGCTATTCCCTTCTCTCCCGCACATGTATAAGTAAAGTGCAACAAAAAGCAGTTTAGTATATAAATTAAACTGCTTTTAAACTGATGCAGACAGTGTTTTTTCTGGATGTCAATAACTGTGGAGTTCATGTGATGCAGTGATTGGAGCTCAGTGAAAGAGCAGCTTTCACACCAGACTGTGACACAGTTTGTTGGGATGCTCTCTATCTCACAAGGGTAAAAGCTCACTAGGACAGCTGAAGACAGTTGGTTCTTCAGACTCCTCAGGAAGAAGAGGCGCTGGTTGGCTTTTTTGATCAGGCTAGAGTTGTTGGTGGCTCATGACAGGTCCTCTGAGATATTGATCCCCAGGAACTTCAAGCTGGAGACATGCCTGACAGCCATCCTGTTGATCTGAATGGGGCTATGTGTCTACAATGAGCTCCCTGTTCTTCCTGGTGTTGAGGAGCAGGTAATTTTCCGGTCACCATATGACAAGGTGCTGTACCTCTTTGTAGGCTGTCTCATCTTTGTTGTGGATGAGACCAATCACCTTGGACGACTTGGATCCATGCATAGGTCTGCAAACGTGGGCAAAGATAGAGTAGAGGAATGGGCTCAGCACATAGCCTTGTAGCACACTGGTGTTGAGTGTGATGGTAATGGAGCAGATGTCGCCTGACCTAACATACTGTGGTCTGTGCAGAAAGTCCGTAATCCAGTTGCAGAGGGAGGTGGTGATTCCCAGGTCACCAAGTTTAATGATTAACTTGGAGTGGATGACAGTGTTGAAAGCTGAGCTGTGGTCATCGAACAGCAATCATGCATAGGTGTTGTGATTGTCCAGGTGTGTGCACAGAGTGCAGCACTGTGGAAACCGCATCATCTATACCCCTGTTGGTGCGGTAGGCAAACTGGCTTGGGTCTCTTGTGGGTGATAGGGAAGCCTACAGGTGTGTCAGGACCATCCGCTTGAAGCATTTCATAATGATACATGTGAGTGACCTGAGCGGTAGTCATTGAGATGCGCTTTGGGTGTTTTTGGCACTGGCAAGATGGCTGTAGCTTTCAAGCATGTTGAAACACCTTCCTGGGCAGGGGAAAGGTTGAAGATGTCCATAAAGATCACAACTAGCTGCTACATGCTTGCCCTGAGCACACCTCCAGGGATGGCGTCAGGACCAACATGCCTTGCGTGGCTTCATCTGGCTCAGCGCTATGTGGACAACAGTGAAGAAAAGTGTTGATGGTTGATGGTCTGGTGGTAGTCTGGTCTATTTGACAGTGTATTTGTTCTTATTATAGAAGTTATCAAGCTTGTTCAGGCCAGACAAACTTAGCACCTGCCAATTTCATTGACGCTTGGACACCCGGGTGCGAGAAGGAATGCACCGAGTCAAAAACAAGCTGACGCCAGGCCGCCGGAACCACTGGGCGGGGACGGCTGGTAGAGACATCGCACAGGAGGGGAGGGCCGCCTTCCTGCACCACTACCCCCTCCAGCTTGAGGCCTGTGTGCGCTGACTTCAGGGTGAGAACGTTTGGGTTGGCGGGCTGGTTGGCGGCCATAGCTGAGAAATCTATCCCAACATGCACGGGGCACAGTAGTGCACGCAACAGGCAATCCGCAACGGGGTTGGCCTTCCCTGACACATGTCGAATGTCCATCGTAAACTCAGAAATGGCCGTGAGATTTCACTGGTGGCGGGCAGACCACGGCTCAGACACTTTGGTCATGGCGAGCGTGAACAGCTTGTAATCCATATATGCCACGAACGAGTGGCCTTCCAGAAGAAAACAGAAATGACGCGTCGCCAAATGCATGGCCAACATCTCCCTGTCAAACACGCTTTACTTTCATTCACAATCCTGGAGTTTGCAGCGAAAGAACACAAGGGGTTGCCGCGCGTTCACCAACCGCTGTTCAACCACGGCACCCACAGCGACATCAGCTGCGTTGTTCCGGGCGCCTCGGGTGCTGGATGGGCACAATCACAAGCATTTAAATTGACTCCCCGTGTATATGGACTGAAAGGATTATTCTGTGCTTTTAGGAATTTAGTCAAAGCTGATTAATCAAATGTGTTGAGTAAATAAATCTTGATGAACTCCATATTCTTAAGCATACCTACCATCACACAATGCAGATTTACTCATGAAAGAGTTCTCAGTGAAAAGCTATTACATCAGATCCGGCTACAAACCCTAAGTAATAATTCAATAATTCAATAATATCTGAATAAAAATCAGATCAAAGCAAAAAGCAGCACGAATGGCTGTGGAAATAAATTTCTGCCACATTAATGGTAACAGGTGATACTGCATGAAATTATTCAGTGATGAGACACAAATGGTAGGTGTTATCAGAGGGGTCTGTGTATTTTGCTTGGTGAGACATAGTCAAGCAGGCAGGTCTGTCAGGCATTGCTGTTTGCAAACCCAAATTAGGAAGTACCCATTATATACAGTCCAGGAAAGTAGTTTGGGCTGGAGTCATATTCCTACAGATGTGCTCTTACTGTTTTTTTCACCCTGGTTAGTGATCAGGCATTCTAAGTAGCAATGAGAACTCTGTCAAGGAGCTTGGCATCTCAGATAAAGCATACATATTTCTCTTTAAGTGCCAAACTGACAGCTTTATAAAAGAGATGAGATTATGGCAAGGCAAGCTGTAGCTTTTAAAAAAGATTTCAAATGTAAACAGTCATTTTTTTAATGGGTGACAGTTTAAGAAAGATAAAATCCACGTATCTTCACAAAGCCTCCCAACATTACAAATTGATAATTGTTGTACATGATGTGTTGTACACTTTCAGTCCACAGCTTTTCCTTTTTCAATGCATGTGATTGTCCTGACTTGAATGAATCAGTTAAATGAGGCATCCCATTATAACTAGCAAGACCATTCTCTTTTATGTCCTTTTGCTCTGCTTTTGAAAAGAGCCAAGCTAGCTGGTTTCACGCTTACTGCAAAGGTGGCCATCTGCGGCATGGGAAGCAGTTTGGAATATCTCCATCAGGGGGAAGAAAAAAAAGAGTCTTTCATATATCATGAATCTTTTGTGGGAGCCTGAGAGTCTGAGAGATTTAATTAAGTTTTATAAGCTACATTTCGGCAGTGGTAAGAACTTTCTTTTGTGTGCACGTGTTTTTACTAATTACATTTTGTAGTAATGGAGGAAAGCTATGTGTAATAAAAGTGGTGGTTTGGCAGTGAGCACCTTATATCAAACTTTGGTAACTACCACAAACAAGCTAGGACAAGAACCCATATGCAAGACTTAAGGAACAATGTTTCAAATAAACAACCATCTTTCAAAAAAAAAAACTAGTTGTCTAGTTGTACATTTGTACTCGGTGTTTTCCCTCAGTTGCTTCCCTCAGGGTGCGGAGATTAGAATTTATTGATTCTAAAACTTTTTACCATTGCGCCCAGAGGTACTAAATGAATTGCATGAAATGTGCTACAAGGTGAAATTAAACCGTGATAAAAAGTAAAAACTTAACAGAACTCCAGACAATATACCAAAATTTAACAGGTATACCAAATAAGGAACAGCCCAACAACACATTTCTGTTTAACTTTGTTTTGCTTCATTATGGTTAAGCTACAGCAGTAAACCAGTATACCCAATCTATCACCTGCTGCCTGCTCCTTTCCGCATAGAGATTTGATGGGATATAAGTAGAACATGTTGGGCTGAAAAATTGTGAAAATTGCCCAGCTGTGGGAATGAGAGAGTGAATGTTTGTCTGTCTATGTGGCACTGCAATTGACAGGCATCCAGTCCAAGGTGTACCCTGCCTCTTGCCCAATGGCAGCTGGGAAAGGCTCTAGCATCCCCTGTGACCCTGAGTAGGATAACCAGTTGTAAATGAATGGATGGGTGTGTGGATGCTGGGCTGATACCATGCAGGTGACATTGTTTGAGTATGTGGTTATGACGACTGTCTGCCTTCTAGTATTCCAAACATAACTAATGATCTTCCTAATGAGATGGCTTCTGGCAATCATAGCATTCTTTTACCAAAAGTTTACAAAGGAAAAAAAAACAAAAAACCCCTCAAGATTGGTTTTCCTAAATTCTTTGAAAACTAATGTTGAATTAAAAGCCAGAACAAATTTAAAATCATAACTCCAGTAACTGACAAACGATTGGTGTTTCTCTTCTCCAGCTTTCACAGGCATACAAAGCAAGTAAGACTGAAGACGACTGAAAGGTACAAATGGCAGTTATAATAATAAAATCAGTTTCTTAAAATGTAAAGAATCTTATTTTAACACAGCAGGTGTGAAGAATATCAATAACAAAGTATAAATGGTCAGATTTAAAAGCAACAAGTCAAAACAGACACCTATGTTGAAAGTTTTCACTCATAAATGATATGAAAATTAGCATTGTATCACTTGAGAAAACAATCATCTTCTATTTTTTAACTTTTTTGCCCTTCTTTTTTGAGCTCTGTTGAACTTCTTCCACCCTCTCTCCGTGTCTTCTTGTTCTTGTCCTTACTGTTGTGTTTGTTTTTCTTGTCCGGCTGGTCGATGTTTTCAGAAAACATGGATAACACCCTGGGGGGTCCATGCTGACATGCAAGCACAACGCGGAAGTTGCTTTGGTCATGAAATACCTTATCAGGATCTGATTTCTTAAATTGGCTGCACAGATGAATGGAGCCCTGGTGTTGTTTGTTTGGCATTTCTGGGAATGGAACTTCACATGTTTGTGCAGGCATTAAAGCAACTAAAGCAGAGGATTTTATATCCAATTTTAAACACAATTTACAGTCTGGCAGAGTCAGCACAGAAACCGCTTAGTGTATGAGGAGTAAAGAACCAAATTAGTAAGTGTTGGGGAGAATGGACCTGACCTCAGCCACAGTCAATCAACCATTTTGAGTGAGATACAACTGGGCTGATAACTGACCGAACAAACGAATGCTACCAAAAGCCAATGAAAAAGAATAGTTGGGACACAGAAATTAGTGGGAAAATCAAAAAAGCAACGTTGAAGGAGCAAAGGAGAGAGAGGGTAGACAAAGTGAAAATGGACCATACAAATATGATTTACGCAAACAATAGCAAAATTAGCCATTTGTCATCTATGCTTGTGAACCCCCTAAAGTGTCACTCCCATAGACATGGCCACTCTTGTGAAAGTTTTGGTAAAAGTTTGATGTTTCCGGTTGGCTTCAGCTGGTTTGACCGAGCATGCAGTGCGTGATTCCTCACAGGGCTCAGTGGTTAAATTTGTGATTCTGAGTCTTTCAGTCATCATAAAAAATCTGCTGAAACCAGTCAGATATTGCGTACTCTATGTCTTTTCAAAATAGATAACTTGAGATCTCTGGGATGCCGCTGTTCAGGCAGACCCTCCCCGATGCTGGATCTAAACAGAAACAGTCCTATGACACTCATTGCTGAGAGAAGAGGACTTTGGTTCTTCAGCACAGTTGTGGATCTATAACCCAGAGAGGAAGAGAGTTTTCTCCATCAGGCTAATGACCCACTGGATAGGACCTTGCAATGTCCATGTTACTGTGAGGTTTCATAAACAGGGACCAATTGGGTCGGTTCAGTTGGTTCAGTTCGGCTTCCAGCACGACATATTGGCTCCTAACTGACCCTTGGCCCCATTTAGAGGTTAAGCAAAGCCAAGACGACCAGCCTCAAGACTCCCCCAAAACAGCGCAGCCTGCCTGTCTGTAGCGGGCTCATCGATAGCGTCTGCTTCCCTGGCACCTCGGTTTGGGTTGCGGGGGACAGCTAACCAGCTAGGTGTGGGCGTAGCTTCCCAGTATGCCTTGAGGTTGAATTTCAGTTATTTTTCCATAACAAGTATATCGCAAAGAGTCAGAGTACTCATGCTGTTGTTGACTGATCTTTCTCTGTGTGTAGCCAGAATGACTTAATTGCGTGTGTGCAACCCTCATGGATTGTTTTAGCCCTTTCTTATTTATTAATGTAATGTTAATAAACCACAATGGCATTTAGTAGGGGGGAAGAAGAGGCATCCCCTAAACATATCATGAATCCAAAACAGGAATAGGTTTGTCAACAGGAGGAAAAGGCACCCAGTCCAGGTTTCCTTGTTATCGTAGATGAAGCGAAACAGTGGCAGGTTTAAGGTTGTTGAGTGTAAGCAGAGAGAAACTGGGATTGATCATTGACACAACAGTTGTGTATATACATTACTATCACACACGGAAAAAATGCATCAAAATGAACTCTGTTTCTTATTTGTAGAGCCACATTTGGTGATAATTTGAAGTCTTGCTTGAAGTGCTGTGAAACAACAATGTTTGGCAGCTACTTAAAGGGTCTCAAGTTCAGCATCATCACCTGCTAACTTTATAAGCTGGCCTCTATCAAGCCACACTATCCAAATCAATTGATCAATCTCACAGAAGCTTTAAAATCCCTTCCTATTGTTTGAATATCTGATCAGTGAGTTACTTTTGCTCAAAATGATCTAATTTCAGTCTACCAGGTACCTTGATACATGATGCTGTTAAGATTTTTTGTTATGTAAAACATCAAAAGCCAACATGACCACACATACACAAACATATACCACGCAGCTTGTGTGGTAAACCAGGTATTTATGACATTGTGAATCATGAGGCACGAGGTTGTAACAGCTGCAGAGATAAATAGCACCATTTAGCAGTAAGCAGCAACCACTTCGGTCTCATCTAGAATTTGTATTACCAAACAACTGTCAATTTGTACAAAGTGATCTGTACTGGATACATGGCATCCCGGTCAGGTAATGAATGACAGGAGTGTCAAGCAATTTTATGGCAAATGCTTCTAAATGTAGCACTATAAAAAATAAAAATTCTTCTCAGGTCTGCAAAAGTATCCATTTTCAGACAGTCGTCTCTGTTATAGAGATTTATTGATGCATAAATCAATTAATTTATTCTTTCAGTAGGACAGTCAATCTGTCATTGAGTTTTCATTTTCTATTTTCTGTGCTGCTCCAGGCCCAAATGACACTGTGTGCTGGGTCAGGGGTTGCTGGAGCAAGTCACAGGTATCACTGAACTAAAGCAGGCAAGTCACAGTTGCAAATACATGGCCAATGCAAATCACGGGGAATGATGATAAAATGAATAACACATCAGTGCTGCGGTTAGCTATCTTGCCCTTAAAGGAAGAATTTTCCTTTTTTGAACCAGATGCCAACTGGAGACTTTTCATTTCAGGGTGGAGACTGCATGTTGTCACCATGCCTAAATGAGTTCTGTCCAGTCTTCCTAAAGACCAAATCCATGCTGTTGGTGAACTGAAAACCTATTGCCATTGGTTATTTGTGTCTGTATTTGGCTTTGTGATTTACTGGTGACTGGTCCACAGTGTACAATGTCTCTGGCCCAGTGACAGGATCAAACGGTTGAAGACGATGTCTGAATTTGTAACTTGCTGCTAAATGGTTGATATTCTGACCAAAAAAACACTTGAATTTATCCAGGAAAATGTGAAATACTGTGGATCCTTGACTTATGAGTGCAGCGATCAGCGATGATTTTTTTGCCTCATGATATGAGCTGAGATCTGAGTTACAAGCTAGCAGGATTAGCATTTGACTACTGACATGGCCACAGCTGTCTGCAGCATCTTCGTCTGATCTTCAAGATAAATTCACCTAATAAAACCAATTCAGATCAATAAAACTATCATGCATTGTTATTATTTATATATTCTTTGTTATTTATAAAGTACAATTTGTTATTTAAAACATGTAACATAACAGGGGGATTTAACATATAAATAGCATTTCAATTCATTTCAGCAAGGAAATTTAATTTGATATATGAGCAAATCGAGTTACAAGCTTTGTCATGGAGCGAATTAAACGTGTAAGTCAAGGAATAACTGAACACAGAAGTGGAGATAGAATATCTAAGCATGCCAGAACTGATGAACTGTATAACGATAGAGTATCAAAATCACCAGTGGCTGCCAACAACTGTTAAAAACACCTGTAGGAAAGTTTCAAATCCAGGTTTCACAGGATTATAGTCAGAATATTGGGGCTACTACTGGCTGTGTTTACAGCCAGGACAATTCCTGCAAGGAAGCATTAATTACATGCATCATTTACCATGGTACTGCATCTGAACTAATTACAGGTGACAAGCGGATAAATGGCCCCTAAAACTTTTATTTGAGATTATACAGTTGCACAAAAGCCAACACAATAAACAAGGAAAACATCAGTGACGTTGGCGCACTGGTTTGCATTTCCGCCTCACAGACAGGAGAACCGTGGCTCTTTCAGGGGGGCTTTCTGCGTGGAGTTTGCATGATCTCCTTGTGTCTGTGTGGGTTTCCTCCAGGTTCTGTTTTTCTCCCACAATCCAAAAACAAGTAGACGATTAACCGGAGACCCCAAATTGTGCAGATGTGTGAACGAGGGAGTGAATAGTTGTTTGTCTCGATATGTGGCCCTGTAATTGACTGGCAAAGAATCCAGTTTGTACCCCGAGTCTAACCTAAAGCCAGCTGGGGTAGGCTTAAGCACCCCATCCGACCCTAAGAGCAAGATAAGCGGTATGGATAATAAATGAATGAATAAAAATTTTAAGATCCATTTTCCCTGCCATTGAGTTCAAGAATTTCCAGTTAATTATTACTGTTAATTCTATCATCTGGTGTTGTCAGTAGCTACACCACAGCTACACCACTGCTCAAATGTAACATTTTCTATTGTAAGAATTCAGATTCATTCAGGAGAAAGAAATAAACACCATGTCTGGTGGGCGGGCAGGGGAGGGGGGGGGGGGGGGGGGGGAAGGGGGGGCCCCGGGGGGTTTTGAAAGGGGTGTTTTATTGT